>PVIR01001201.1:113176-132794 GCA_004026965.1 Petromus typicus | reverse complement strand
GACGGGGTCTGGGGCCAGGGCCAATGAGCTAGAGGGGCAGCTTTGTCCAGCTTTCTCAGATGCTTTTGGGAAGGTGAGAGACACTGAGCCATTTCTGGCAGCAGGACAGGGGGAAGGAGCTGGGCAGGGAGGTTGGGGTCCAGGATGTATGTACCCCTCAAGCTTGCTTTATTTAATACATCTTAGAGATGAGAGTAAGGCTGGGTTTGCTGCTTTTTAGAAAGTCTAGAAGCCAGAGATCTGGTCGAGTTCAGGTTGGGGACATTAGAGTGTCTCAGATGGACGGTGTGAGGGGAAATATTTGGAAACTGCAGCTACTGCCTCATTCTGCTTCCTCAGTCTCACCAGCAGCATCTCCTTTGAGCCGGATGTAGACTGTCCAGGTTAGGGCGGGGCCCTCACGAAGAACAAGGGATTGAGTGCACCGGGTCCTGCCTGCTTACTGTCCCCATCTTCCACAGAGAGCATCCCTGGAGGCCGCCATCGCTGATGCTGAGCAGCGTGGGGAGATGGCCATTAAGGACGCCAATGCCAAGCTGGCCCAGCTGGAGGCCGCCCTGCAGAAGGCCAAGCAGGACATGGCACGGCAGCTGCGTGAGTACCAGGAGCTCATGAACGTCAAGCTGGCACTGGACATCGAGATTGCTACCTACCGCAAGCTGCTGGAGGGCGAGGAGAATAGGTGGGTGTGGTGATCTCTCACTGGACCAGGATGGGGAGCAGTGGGTGGTGTGTGGGGGCCCCTTGGGACTTGGGCCGTGTTTCTCTGGGAAAAGATGGGTGAACTGGTCCTGATGTTCCATGTGTCTGGGTACAGGCTGGAGGCTGGGTTGCAGAACATGAGTATCCACACAAAGACCACCAGTGGCTACTCAGGTATGTTCCTGGGCCCTGAGGCTGGTGGGGGGCAGGAGCCTGGGAGGGGAACGAAGAGGAGGAGGAGGAGGAGGAAGAGGAGGAGAAAGAGGAGGAGGAGAAGCAGGTAGATCTTAGAGCGGTGGGACATACCCAGAACCCAAATAAAACCGGTACTGTTAGGAGCCCTCTAGCGGTAGCTGTGTGCCAGGCACTGTTCTTCACACATTTTATTTACTTTTTATATGACACTGTACATCTCCCTGTGGTGCCACTGGGGGAGCTGAGGCCCAGTGACATGGCTTAGTCCAGGATGCGTGGTGGTGGAGTCCCTGGTGGGCAGACCTGGGCCAGACCTTCCATCCCTGGGGCTGAGGGGCAGTGAGAAGTGAGGACCTGGAGCCTGAGGTGGAGGTGGCGGAGAGCTCACATGGCTGCTCTGTCCCTGCCCAGGAGTGCTGAGCTCACCCTATGGGAGCCTCCCAAGCCCTGGCTTCGGGACCCTCCAAAGCCCTGGCTTCACCCGCACCAAGTCTGCTGTGGTTGTGAAGAAGATCGAGACTCGCGATGGGAAGCTGGTGTCCGAGACCTCTGATGTCCTGCCCAAGTGAATGTGCGACAGCAGTGTCTCCCAGCCTCACTTCTCCAGCTACTGTGGAGCTGCGGGAGACGGCTAGCTGTGTATGGGAGGATTGGGAACAAGAGACATACCTGAGGCTCAGTCCTAGCCCTTAGCCCACCCTTGGGAGGAACCTGGGGTACCCCTTCTTGCCCATGGCCTTCACCAAAACCCAATTCGAGTGTCTTTTCCAAAATAAAGCCTGAGCTGGTTCTGCCATGTGACCTTGTGTACATGCATTTCCTGTCCCCGGAGGGAAGTGGGCGGGAGGCTTCTTCCTAGGGTTAGAAGCTGAGAAGGGTCCGGGAAGCAGGGCCAATAGGCAGGAAGTCTGGCCTCCTCTTGGCTGTGGCCTAGGAACTCCTTCATGGAGAGAGGTTGGTGCCCTGGTCATGGCCGTCAACGCCTGTGTGATGGTCTCTGGTCTGTGCAGGGGCCTTAGGGTTTATGGTGCGCTATAAACTCTGAGGTGGGCAGGGCTGGTCCTGGACAGCCTTATCAGGGAGAGTTTAGTTCCCTTCCCTCAGACCTCAGCATCAGGACTGCTAACAGATAAGGCGAGCTGGCTTGAGAGGCCGCCATTGGCTCTGCTGGAAGGCGGCTGACCTGGGACAGAAGCCAGGTGTCCAGTTCTCGGGGCTATACTCCTTGGCTGGGCACCTGGCTTCTGTGGACAGAGGTGTCTGTTTACCACCTTTGCTCCTCAGGGCTGAGGAGTCTTGGTCTCCGTGCCCTCTCCAAGGTCCCAAGGCCTTGTCTCAGTAATGGAGTGTGCTACACCTAACATTTCTGGGAGCCCAGGAGCTCTTCATAGGACTTGGCACTGATGCCTGTGTTCTTCCCTGCCCTGCTCAGCCGTACCCACCCTGACTACCTCTCCCCACCCTTTCCCGGCCTTCTCCGTGCTCTTTATGATAGATGGGGTGTGCACCCCATGTTTACATGTGGAGGGTGGACTGTGTGCATAGGGGTGTGTGCTCTGTGAATTGTGCAGGGTTGTGTGTCTGCTGAAATGATCTCCAAGATTTAGAGCAGGAGGGGCGTCTGATGCAGCTAGATAGAGCAGTGCTCCCCAGTACTGCTGTGCCTCCAACCCAGAGGGCACAGTGACTGGGCAGGGCTGGCACGGGAGGCTCTGCTGGCACCGCTGTGGGCTCCTGTTGGGCTGTCCTGCCCCCTGTCTCACTAGCCACCGCCATGAAGCTGGGCTTCTCACAGGCTGGGTGTGCTGCTCCCTCCCCACCCAGTCCAGGGTCCTGTACATGTCTCCATAAAGGGCTTCACTCAACAGCGATAAAACAGTCAGAGCAGTGGCTCTAGCTTCTGGCAACGGTCCACAGTAAATTCACTGTTAGCACAGCCTACAACATACATATGAAACAAAAGCTCCATAAAACATGACCAACCTCGTGTTCTCTGTGCGTGTGATCTGGGCCTCAGTGGGTCCCAGGCTCATGAGGGTGGCGTCAGAGCCGGGCAGTCTCTGCACCAGTGACAGGACCTCTGGCTCACTGGGGCCCAGGTTGGTACTGGGGCATGGGGGGAGGGGGCCGGAGGGCTGGAGGCAGTCGAGGGTCCTGGATAGTCCCTGGGGCATTTCCTCAGCCTGGTGTTTGCTGAGGGACAGGCTGGGTGGCCCCTGGGGACAATTTCCTTTCCCTTTCCTCACTTTCTTCTAGATTCCTGTGCACCATCCAGGGAGCAGGGACACCCAGTCCTGGGAAGTCCACATCTTATCCGGAGGGATTTAAACAATGATGAGAGCTGGAGACCCAGCTACTGGGCAGAACAGAAGCTTTCCTTCTTTTCTTTTTTTTAAGGTTTTTTGAGACAGGGTCTCACTTTGTGGTTCAGGCTGGTCCTGAGCTCAGCCTCCATCTCACATCACAGCAATCCTCCTGCCTCTGCCTCCCGAGTGCTGGGATTACAGGCGTGAGCCACCAAGCGCAGCACTGTGGTATGTGGTACTGGTTGCTGCTGAGGTGAGTCTCCATGCCCAGTATTGTATGTGGTTACCGGGGATCGAACCTGGGCCCTTGCGCTTGCAAGACAGGCGCCGGAACCACTGAGCTATATCCCCGGCCCCCAGAAGCTTTCCTTCTTTCCTTCCCTTCCTTCCTTCCTTCCTTCCTTCCTTCCCTATAGTAATAGGGATTAAGCCCAGGGTCCTCTCATTAAATACATCCTCACCACTTTCTAATTTTTATTTTTTTAATATTACTATAATAAATTTTTCCCCATTATTTAGTTTTTTGAGACAGGGTCTCACTTTGTAGTGCAGGCTGGCTCTGAACTCACTATGTAGCTCAGGCTAGCCCCGAACTCACAGTAATCCTCCTGCCTCTGCCTCTTGAGTGCTGGGATTGCAGGCATGAGCCAATGTGGCTGGCTCTAATTTTTATTCTAAGGCTGGATCTCACTAACTTGCTAAACTGCCTGAGCTAGGTTTGAGTTTCTGACCCTCCTGCCTCAGCATTGCAGTGTTTGGATTGTAGGTGTGTGCCATCATCCTGGCCCTTTTCTTAAATATTGTTGGTTTTGAGTATTTGTGGCTTCTGAATCTGAGGGTTATTGGTTTCTAACCAGTAACTATGGCTAGAAAATATTCCAGGATCTGGGGACTTAGCTAAGTGGTGCTGTGCAAGGTTGTGAGTTGGATCCCTGGTACTGCAGAAAAACAACAACAGCAACAACAACAACAAACAACCAAGAAAATATGTGGGCAGAAAAATAATAATCGTTTTAAGCGACACAAATGTTGATGCTTTTAAAGCAAAGTATATGTTCCACCTTGAACATATACTTTTTTCTTGTCACAATTCCTTGAACAATGTAGTCTAACACTATTGACATAGCATTTATTGTACTCAGTATAATAAGTGAATGGTGGATTGTTTGTCTGAGACAGAGCCTTACTAGGTAATTCTCAGATTCATCGATGTGGCCCAAGCTGGTCTCAACTCACTGATCCTTTTGCCCTTCGGAGGGCTGAGATTGCAGGCTTGAGTCACCGCACTCAGCTTCCTGGAGATGACTGAAAAGCACTGGTGTTCAACCACTGGGCTTGCTTGTGCCACACTGAATAATGGGAAATTGTCTTGGGGTGCATGTAAAATGCAAGATCTACCTACGGTATGTAACAAAGCTTCTTTTATTTTAATGTTTTATTTTTATCATGACATTAAACAAGAGAGCAAACATAAACATAAAACTAGCAGGAAATTTATCCTTGTTTTTGTAAAACTAATTGTCAACAGCTGGTTGATGGAAGCAGTTGCCATTTGCTTTGAAAAAGAAAAACCTGGGTCAGGGATTTAGCCCAGAGGCGCCGTGCCTGCCTGGCAAGCACAAGGTCCTGAGTTCAATCCCTGATATTGAAAAGAAAGAAAAGAAAAGAAAAACACAAACCCAAGTGGTTACTCCCCCTGGACACCCTCCATTGCTGATCCCCAGGATAGGCCCCAGCACTGGCCTGGCCTGTGGGCCTCACCTTCTCCTGCAGTGCCTCTCCTGAGCAGTGCTCACCTTCTCCTGCCGTGCATCCAGAGCGTCTGGCCGGTGCTGCTGGCTCCTCAGCCCCGAGCGCACCGCAGGCATGGCAGTGCACCGCAGATCCCTTTGCTCGGGGCCTCACTCATCCGGGCCTGCCCTGTGTGCGCTGCTGAGCCACCCGGTCATTCCTAAGGGTTCAGCGCCAGGAAGGTCTTGAGTTGTCACAGGCCCTCCAGGTGGTGCCCTGGGCTTTCTCATTGTAGATAGCCACTCATTCATCCGCAGTGGTATTTCCTTTTGTTTTTGTTTTCGGAGACAGGATCTCACGATGCAATTCAGGTCGGCCTTGAACTCACTACGTAGCTGGCCTAGGACTCACTGCAATCCTCCTGCCTCAGCCTCCTGAGTGCTGGAGGTACAGATGTGCACCACCACGCCTGAAGCTACCTACCCTACAGACCGCAAGCATCGAGGGGACAGGGCTCCTCGGAGTCCTCCCGGTTCTCCCTTAGGTCTTCTGTACCTAACACTCAGTTTTGGGTGTACAGGAGAGGGGCAACAAAAATTATTAAATAAATGAGGGGATGAAGCATTTCCATGGTGATTCACCAAGTCTTCTACATTTCCAACCTTTTAGCCTTTTTCCCTTGGGGAAGGTAGATTGATCTGCTCAGGCTGGTCCCAAAGCGGCTGGTGAATCGACCTGTAAAGGACCAGGATCCCATTGGATTGACTTACAGACTTTTCTGGATGCAGACTGACCTGGGTGGGGTGGAGCGTGCCTGCCATCCCAGGAGAGGGAGGCTGAAGCAGGAGGATGACACGTTCAAGCCCTTCCTGGGCCTCCTGGCGGGCTTGGAGGGCTAGGCGCCTGCAGAGTGTGCCCCGTGCCCAGGCGGTGGGAGGAGGGTGGTGCAGGGGCAGAGAAAGGCACCTAGTGCAGGCTCCTCATCTCGAGGTCTTTTCAGCGCCTGGAAAGTGACAGAGATCCCAGGGAGGTCAGTGGCACCTGTCCAGTCAGGCAGCTGCACCCGGGGCATCCGGGGTGAACCGGACCCTCTTAGCCACAGCGTGGAGGGTGTTCCCGCACATGAGTCGGTGGAGGCGTCGGTGTGGTTCCCATGCTGGCGGTTTGGCATGATGTTCCCTGCTTCTGATCCTTCAGTATTGATCACCCGCCCTCTCCTCAGCGGTTAGAACCTCACTGTGTAGTTGGGCACTATACTTTCCTGCTTTTTTGGTAGTCAATTGTGGTCATGTGTCAAAGAGACGGATGTAGAAAAAAAAGGAGTAACTCTTTTTTTTTTTTTTTTTTGGTTAGGTTTTTTTTGAGACAGGGTCTCGCTTTGTAGTTCAGGCTGGCCCTGAGCTCAGCCTCCAACTCACATCACAGCAATCCTCCTGCCTCTGCCTCCCGAGTGCTGGGATTACAGGCATGAGCCACCACGCCCGGCACTGTGGTATGTGGTACTGATTGCTGCTGGGTGTGAGTCTCCACAACCAGTATTATATGTGGTTACCTGGGGATTGAACCTGGGTCCTTGCGCTTGCAAGACAGGTGCCGGAACCACTGAGCCAAATCCCTGGCCCAAAAGGAGCAACTCTTAAGAAGTATCCTGGTAGCAGTTCAGTTTGTGATTGCTAAATTTTGGAAACAACCCAAATGTCCATCAACTAGAGACTGGATAAAAAAGCTGTGGTTCTTCTACACAATGGAGTATTACTCCGCCATAAAAATGATAAGTTTGAATCATTTATACTTAAATGGACATACCTTGAGGATATCCTCATAAGTGAAATAAATAGGTCACAGATATGTAAATATCACATCTTTTCTCTGGTATGAGAAAATAAAGATGTAAATGAGTCCTAGAATTGTATGATATGTATTGTGAAATAAAAAATACTCAAAGTAAAATAGGGTGAAGGGGAAAAAATAATGAGATTATAACAAAAAAGAAAGGAAACAAAGTTTATGTGTATGGGGGGGTGGTAGGGTGGGTAGGGCTATGGGAAAAAATGAGAATTAAGTTGTGTCATATACTGGTACAAATTCTCATTGTGGAGTGCAATCATGATATGTATATGTAATGTACCAATAAAGATTTCAATTAAAAAAAAAAAAAAGAAGTGTCCTGGGAGGGGAGCTTGTAAGCTACTTTTCTTACTAGGCCTCTTGCCAGCAGGAACGCACACTCGATGGAAATGGTTCTGCAGCCATATTGGATCCTGAGGTGGCCTGGGCAATGGAAATTACTTTTAGCAGAACACAGCAGAGACGGGACCTGGGATTTTGCAATCATGGGGGACATAGTGGTTTTGAACAGGTATTTCCGGGGAAACTTCCTGTTTGCATTAAGCCATATTTTGAGGGCTTTTCTGTTGCATCAGTTAAAGCTAATCCTAATACAATGAGTACATTGACCTCCGTGAGAGGGTGGCTGCGGGGAGGCTTAAGAGCTGAGCAGACGCGCTCACCCTCCCACAAACGGGGCTTGCTCTGAGCACTTGGGAAATTCCTCTCCTCTCTGAGTTTAGACTCTCTTGAACAAAGAGGAGTTGAACTTTTGGGTTTTTTTTTTTGTAGTACTAGAGATTGAAGCCAGGGACTCCCACATTCTAGGCAAGTTGCTTACCACTGAGCTACATCCTCAGCTCTTTCTATTTTAACAGTGGCAAACTTTCCTATTTATTAAGTGTAAGAGAAAAAACAGGCTCTTCGGAGTGAGTCTGGGCTGGGTGAAATAGGAAAAAGGAAGAAAAATTACACCCCGCAACATCCAGTGGGCTACTGTGAAGAGACAGGAAAACCATATTGCATGTATGTATGTATGTATGTATGTATGTATGTATGTATGTATGTATGTATGTATATATTGAGACAGGGTGTCACTTTGTAGTTCAGGCTGGTCCTGAGTTTACTATGTAGCTCAGGCTGGCCTCGAACTCCGCAATCCTTCTGCCTCCGCCTCCCGAATGCTGGGATTACAGACATGAGTCACCACACCCGGCACTGCGTATGTGGTTACTGGGGATTGAACTCAGGACTTTGTGCTTGCAAGATGCAGGCGCTGGAACCACTGAGCTAAATACCGCGCCCACTCTTATTTTATTTTTGAGACAGATTTTCACCATGTTGCCCTGGATAGGATCAGACTCTTGATCCTCCTGCCTCAGTCCCCTGAGAAGCTGGGATTATAGGGGTGTGTGTTCTTTATTTTTTAAAAAATATTCCATCCACATTTTTGGGACATAGAGGCAGTGGGCGTCGCTGGAGATATTTTTGGATGAGGAACAAGAGAGAAAGCTGATGGGGAAATGTCTTCGGAAAGCGAGTTCTGGCCTTTTCTAATGGAGACGCCAGACTCAAGCCAGCCCAGTGGGACGGGTCTGGGCGCGGAGGCACAAGACCGGAGAGACCGCCGGCTCTTATCGATTTTGGGGTCTACGACCCCGCTGCTGCCTCTCTGCTCTGCCCTTCCCCCAGTGACGCGGGGCCAGAGGGTGTGAGGGTGAGCCGGTCACAGACGCGAAGGCGTGGGTGAACTCTAAATGCAGACGCCCCTGGGCGGTGTGTCGCTCGCCTGGCACTGTGAGAGCCGGACCCACGCCCAGCCCCGGGGGTGGCCTTGGGGTTGTAGCTCGGCCTTCAGGAGGGATTCCCGATCTCTCGTGCTCCCTCGGTGTCGCTCCCACCCCTGGTTCGGGCTTCTCTCTTGCCTTCTGCCCGGCGTCCCGCTGGGCCCTGCTGGGCAGCCCGAGGGGAGGAGCGCGCGCCCGGGTCGCCTAGGTGTCTGGAGGCCGGAGCTGCATCCGTGCGAAGGGCCTGATCTAAACCCTCGCCCCTCGAACTCCCCAAGAGGAAATCTGGTGGACTAGAGGAGAGGGCTGAAGAGGGGACCTCTGTCTCTGGTCTGCTGTAGGTCTGGTCAGAAAGGCAGGACTTCTGTCACCTTGGCCGCCGCCCTCATCTTTAACCGGGTGTCAGGAGCCCCCTGGAGGACACAGCGGGAAGTGCCCCTCGTGAGGCGTTTGCTTTTCCCCGCTTTATTGAGTTTACCGGTACAGTTTAGGTGTACATTATGATCACAATGAACATTGAGAATTTGTACCTGTACACGACATATCCTTTTTTTTTTTTTAAAGACAGGGTCTCGCTTTTGTAGCTCAGGCTGGTCCTGAGCTCAGTCTTGAACTCATAGCAATCCTCCTGCCTCTGCCTCCTGAGTGCTGGGATTATAGGTGGGAGGCCCCAATCCCGGCACTGTGGTATGTGGTACTGATTGCTGGTGGGCGTGAGACTCCACACCCAGCACTGTGATATGTGGTTATTGGGGATTGAACCCAGGTCTTTGCTCTTGCAAGACAGGCACGGAACCACTGAGCTAAATCCCTGGCCCTACACGACATATCTTAATTCTCATTTTTGTGTAATTTCCTTTAGACAGAACATAGAACATAGGCAGTTTGGAGTTTTTTGTTTAAAGGATTAAAATTTCCAACACCACAGGGCCAGGGAGCTAAAGTAAAAATACAGTGAGTCCATGGTAGGAAAACATAGATGCACGCTGTTTGTACAACCTTGGAATATTCTTTACGTTCACAGGGATTATGCTTTATTTTACTTCATTTTCCCACAAAAGAGTAAATAGAGGCACAAGTGATGCCCGACCTCCAAACGATACTAAACAAATTATATAACTCCCAACTTGCCGGGCATCAGACATGCTGAGTTCATGTTTCCCAAAATCGAAGAATGAATTCTAAGGAACAGTGGAGGTTAAAGGTAGGAAGAATTTATTAAGACAAAGATTTAAGCTCCTGAGAGCCAGGAGGGGGCTGAATGGGTTGCTGGGGACTCCATGGGGGAAGTTGGACAGAGCAAAACCCCCCAGTGGATACAACACTTCCAAAGTTATGATCAACCAATGAGATGAGAGATACAGTTGCTTAGGTAATATTGATCCAATGGGGGAGTGGGTCACGTAGCGAGTGTATCTGGAGAGAACAAAAGACTTGTTGAGAAAAGGATGGGTCCGCAGGTTGTGGCCACCCATGGGGATGAGGGATGTCTATGTCGACTTCGCTGGGGCAGGTGTTACATCTTATCTTATCCCTTGGGGAAGTCTGTAGGTCTTTATCTCGAGGCCTGACCTGCGACAGCTGTGCCTCTGGCCACAGCTGTAACATGTTTTCATCTTGTGCAGTCTCTCTTGAGGGCTTGCTGCTAGCTGACTGCCTATACATTTCTACCTAACTTAGCTCTCTGTACCTCGAGGACAGCTTGGTTTCTGTTCTCTCTTTCTATAAGATGGGCTGAGAAATGGTGTCTGGTACTTGGCTTTGTTGTCAGGATAGTCGCTGTGGCACAGTAGAATTGCTCGTTAGCCAGTGGCACTCCGAGACCCAGGCTGGAGGTGCCCTGGCATTAGTGAGCCCGCTGTACCCCTCCGCTGCCTGTGGCCCTTCATCTCAGGGAGAAGCCCAGGACCCAGAGGAGAGCAGTCTCCTGGGGGCCCCTCGTCTCGAGTGCCCTCCTCCCCTGCTCCTGCTGGGAGCTGCTCGGCCTCTGCCCAGCCTCCTTCTCCTGTGTGCTGTGGACCCTGCGGTGCTGGGTGGGGTCAGGATTTCCACAGCGTCCCCGTCTGGCAAAGGGCCTGAGTCACAAGGGGCCAGTGAGTGCTTAGAAAATCCTGCCAGTCTGCACGGTGAGGTGCTGAAGGTATTATATCACACACAGATCTTGGAGACCTTAGAAAGAAAAAGAACGTTAGTGATAATTTTTATGTTATGTGCTGAACTGATATTTGGGGTGTTAGGCTAAAAAAGAATGTCACTAAAATGAATTTCACCTGTTTAAGTGTGAGTACTAAAAAATTCTGTATGCATCTCACTTTCGTGGCTTATATGTCTGCTCACGCGGGAGATTGTTGAGGTAGATTGTTTGCACCAGAGGCGTCTCACTGCAGGGGGAGCAGGCTCTGGAAATTGGGGAGCATGGACCGCCTCTGCCTTTTTTCTTTCCTTCCTCCTGTGGCGTGGCAGGTTCATCATGTGTCCACTAGGGGGTAGCAGAGGAGCAGACTTGAAACTGATTTGTTGGCTCCCGGAGCACAGGTTTCTTGCCCTCCGGGCTGCCTCGCTACACCAGGAGCGAGACTCTGGATCAGGCCTGAGGCAGCTTCTTCTTCAGGCCCCCCCCCCCCCCCGCCAGCCAGGAATGTGGTTCTAAAGTGCCCAGAACTTTAGACCTTGTAACAGATTATCAGAATCTGGATATTAAGTTGAGATCTGATTTTTTAAATGTTGCAATGAATCTAAATGTTTAGAAAAATTGCCCTGGTCGAGTGCTTTATCCATCAGCAGGGAGCGGAAGTCACAGAGGCGATCTGCCTTGGCCGCATGACGGAGAGCCGGAGCCCGCAAGGGTGGGTTGGAAGGAACAGGCGGGAAAAGCCGACTGCTCCTCTTTCATCTGCCGAACTTGGAGAGTCCAGTTTGGTTTAAGAGGCAGTGCTGCGTTGGGGACTCAAAAGACACAGAGAAACGGCGCAGTCTTTTCTCTGCAGTCTGCCGCTCAACTTGTCTAACTCAATGTGCACCAACCCCGGGTTACAGCCCCGGGAAGCCGCTGAATTAGAGCAGACGGGAGATTCATGAGGTGTCCACCAGGGGGCGCCAGAGGAGCAGGGAGGAAGCTGGTCTCTCGGCTCCAGGACCAGAGTTTGCCCGGCCCCCAGGACAGCTCCCTACAGCAGGAGCCAGACCTGGAAGGCTCCTGGATTGCAGGCTGCCACCAACCCACACAGTGGCTCTGTGCAAATCAAAGGAAGTTCTCCAGCTTTCCAGGGGAAGCCCTGAGCCAGGGCATGACCAGGTGAGCAGAGGTTGGTGCGGATTTAGGACCCACCCACTTATGCCCCGCACTCCTGGCACTGTTGGTGAGTCAGGGAGCTGAGGGCGGTTCTTGTCTGCAGTTGTGCCTTCTCTGGGGCCATGTGGGCTGAGGTTTGAGCACCCGGTAAGAGGCGGCCCTAGCTCCCTAGAGGGCGCCACAGTCTGTGCTCGCCTGCTGGCCCCAAGCTCTCTAGCAGGGGGCAGCTCTGGCTCCACCCCTGGAGCCCACTGAGGCCAGGGCGGCAGGTTCAAGCCTGCAGAGAGCTGGCCGGCGGGCCTCGGCTGGGCAAGCAGGCCTCAGAGGGAGCATGGTGCAGCTGGCCCAGGAGTCAGCGGCTCAGTCTTGTTTTGGGGGCTCAGACGGTGACCTCAGGAAGCAGAGGGCAAACTTCTGCATCCTCACTGCCAGTCTAGTGTGTCTCACCCCAGCCCTCCTTCTGTCCAGTTCGTCACAGCCCTGTCCGGATCCCGTCCTAGGAGACACCACGGAAGCCTGGCTACCCGGGCCCTGGCTGAGCCGGCTGAAGACACCTCTGCCACCGCCCTCCCTCCCCCCTCTGTTCCAGTGGCTGAGCTGCAGGCAGGGCCTCCCTGGAGGAAGCCGCATTCCTTCACCTGTGTGCCCCACTCTCCACACACTTCAAAGGCCGGCCCAGCTGGCAGGTGGACAGTCATCTGCTTTTCTTTTTCCCTGGTACTGGGGACTGAATCCAGGACTTTCACGCTGAGGTGCAGGCCAGTCAGTTTTCTATTCTTATACTTTGAGATAGTTTTGAAGTTGCTAAATTGCTCAGCTTGGTTCAGTGCTGCCTCAGCCTCCTAGAGTACCAGGCTTCAGATGCGCAACACACTCCTGGTGACATTTACCCTTCCCGACACAGGGTTTATCACCCTGGAAGTCCTTCCCGACCCCTCTGAGGCAGCGTCTCCGTGTCTGTACCCTGCCACACGGCCTTTCCAGCCCTCTGCAGTCTCCTCCGTGAGAGTGAGCATGGCAGGGCCCAGTGTGCCCAGGAAGCACCCTGTGTCCCCTGTGCCCAGCACAGTTCTCCAAGTGAAAGGAGGGTCCGACGGCACTCCCTCCAGGGCTCCGCGGGCAGCCGCGCACCACAGGTGTGTGTGCATGTGTGTGGGTGCGGGTGCACATGGGGAGGCCGGGGCGCCAGAGTGGAGGAAGAGTCCACGTGGGAGGCTGTGCACGCACAGACACGGACGGGCAGACCGGCACAGGTCGGGCTGCCGGCCTCCATCCAGCCAGAAGGCACGGAGCCCAGACCCAGTGTGGGTGGATCTTGAAATGAACTGCTCACTGGTGCGGGATGGCGTGGGGATAACGACAGTACGGACACAGAAGCATGCAGCCTGAGCAGTTTTTACAAAGGGAACAGCCTGCCACCAGGCCCCAGATCCCAGAGGAGAGCAGAGTCAGACCCCAGAGCCCACAGGCCTTTAACATCCTGCTTCCTAACTCTGAGGCCACCAGATGGAGGGGAAAAGCTGGGGGTGGTGGCACAGGCCTCTCATCCCAGCACTCCAGAGGCGGAAGCAGGGGCATTGCCTCCTTTTGTTCGAAGGGAGAAGGGGAGTTGGAGCAGAGAGTCCAGGGCTCTCACACCCCTGCCTGGCCCCTCAAATGCTGGCCTGGCATCTCCCCAGATGCTCCAGGGCCTCTCTTCTTTTTGATCCCAGGCCCTATTTTAGAGGCTCTTCTACCATTTGTCGCCGCCTGGCCTCCTCTAGCACCAGGTCCCTCCTGGGAGAGGCCTGGGCCTGCTCCTCTTCTGGTCCACTCAGTGCTGCGGTGCCGGCTTCCCTGCTCCCTCCAGGCCTGGCTTACTCCTGCTCTCCGTGCCTGGGCTGACTGTGAGCGGGCATTGCTTCCAGGCCGACCTCTCAGGTCCACCCCGGCTCCAGGACATGGACAGAGCAGGGGAAATAAGGCCTCCTCCAGTGTCTGGGCTGCAAATGGAGGCGGAGAGGTGCAGAGACTCCGAGGGGAAAGGGAGGCCTGGTATGGCTGCAGGGAGCGTAGTGACAAGCCCTTCAGGACTGTGAAGATCTGGGTGCCTGGTTTGCACAGGGCTGTGTGTCTGGCTGTGCACTTTTTCCAAAGACTGTGCGTGAGTTCCAGTGTGTGGATGGGTCTGGGACATGTGTGACAGCAGCAGTGTGCGGCAGAGTGGTGCCCTGCAGAGCGGGGCGGACGCTGAGGGAGTGCAGGTTGTGTTCATTGCAGTGTGGTGCGTGTGTGTGGAGGCCTGTGAGCAATGACAGAGGACTTTGGCGAGGGAACAGTGAAGTGTACCTCCTGTGCTTTCTCCCTGCCACCAAGAAGATGCCTGTGTCCGCAGGGGCTCCGTGTGTGTTGAGAGGGAGGGAGCAGGGTGTGCGGGCCTCTGAGTGGGGCTGCCCCTCCCGCAGCCTGGCCAGCAGGCCCCCTCCCAGCTCCAGCTCTGGGCCAGGTGCCCTGCCCACCACAGGCCTGCAGAAATGAGCTGGGTGGGGCCCACATGCTGAGGTGGCAGGCCTGGGGGGAGGGGGCTGGCGACATGCTGGAGCAGCGGGCAGCCTGCCCTCTGCTGAGCTGGCAGCTGGCGTTGGGAGCAGGCGGGGCCCCACCCTGGCAGGCCGGGGCAGGCCAGGCAGGGCCTGTCTTGGGCAGGGCAGGGATGAGCTGACGGGGCAAGCCCAGGCCTTGTTCTTGCCAGGGTGGAAAGTGGAGGGGCCACGGCGTGCGCTGGGGGATCCCTTTTGTGGAGGGGCAGGGCGTGTCATGCTCAGGCTCCGAGTGTCCTGAGCTTGTTACTGTGTGTGCCCGCATGTGTGCACCGCTGCAGGTGTGGGGACTGTGTGCGACGGCCCTGGACACGAGTGCAAGCGTGTGGCAAGGCTGGGTGCCCCATGCCTGTGCTGTGGGTACGCTTGTTGGAAAAACTTTTGTAGGTCATGTTTGGGGAAGACATTTTGTTTTATTGTTTTTTTGAGACAAGGTCTCACTTTGTAGTTCAGGCTGGCCCTGAACTCACTATGTAGCCCAGGCGGGCCTCAAACTCACAGCAATCCTCCTGCCTCTGCCTCCTGAGTGGTGGGATTACAGGTGTGTGCCACCACGCCCCTCAAGGAGAAGACATTTTGTAAGTTAGTGCTCATGTGTGCAAGAGTGGTCCCGGTCATGGGGCTGGAGGGCATTGGCCGGCAGTGGCCTGTCTAGTGAACGGGTTGGAGAGCAGAGGCGGACAGTTTTTTAGGCCGGAGCTCGAGTGGGATTTGTTTCCACACCTTCATACCTTCTCATCCTGCTTTTAGTGGTTCTGACTAGGTGTGTGTGCATGTGTGTGTGAAAGCCACTGTGAGTCTGTGTGACAACTCTCCTGGCTCCTTTATATCTTTGTTGTGTTTATCACAGTTCTTACACCAGGAGTGTGTCCCACGAATACGCACTTGTCCGTATCCATGAGCGTATGTACCTGTGAGCCTGTGCACGCCCCAAGGTGGGCAGTGTGCCCAGCAGTCACTTGCCCGTGTGAGTGTCCAGTGCAGTGTTGGGCCGACCTGACAACATCACTCCTAGGCTCTCTCTCAGCGGGGGACCTGTCACCATCTGTCGTGTCTCCTAAGCCCACACGTGCTGACACCTGGCTTTGTTTTGCTCTCTGTCCCACTCCCTCCTGCAGCCATTGGGGACCCTCCCTTGGAATGGGAAACCCTTTGAAGTTGAGAACTGGGTCTTCCTGTGCATTAGGCAGCCCTCATGTTTGGGTTAGGATAATGGGGCCAGCTGGAGACTGTCACTAGCTAGAGTTCAGGGAGCAGCAGAAAGAGCACAGGGCCTCCACACTGAGCTACATCCCCAGCCCGTTTTATTTTTATTTTTTTTAAGCAGCATCTCAGTCTCTATGTGGTCCAGGCTGCTGGTGCTGAACTTGTGACAATCCTCCTGCCTCTGCCTCCGGAGTGCTGGGATTGTAGGCATGCGCCTCCCGCCATTGCCCTCCCCTTCCCAGGATTACGGTGTGCCGCCATGTCTGGTTGGGCATGGATTTTAAAGCTAGACCGTCTTAGGTTCCAGTCTGCTCTCACGTGCTGTTCTAGAAGCGCTGGCCAGCCCACCTTCTGCGCCTCAATTTCACCTCTGTAAAATGGGGTCGTGTTGACTTTTGGAGCTGCTCTGAATAGCACAAATCCGATTTGGGGCTCAATGCCGAGCTGGTTTTCCTTTTTAAGGGATCCCTGTGAGGTCTTGCTTTGAGGTCACTTTAAGATCTCTCCGGGATGGTCATGGGGGGACGCGTTGAGGGTGGCCTGCAGGGGAGCATTTGGTCTCTGCCCTTCAGGGGCCCTGGCTGCCAGATGGGCAGAACCAGACCGGGCGGGTGACTTCCTCCCAGGTGGCCCTGGCAGGCTGGTCCTGGCCCCTGTGAGACAGACGCATAGAGCTGATGACTTTGAAACGTTGATCTTGGAGTGACCGCAACATGTCCACTCCAAAAGGCCACAGTCCATCTGCTGGACCCACAGAGACAGCCAAGAGAGAAGACGCAGACGACTTGCACACGACCTGAGTCCCCGCCACTCTGGACAGACAGAAGAGAAAACCCGTGCGCTCCTCTCCCCCTGAACGCCGGTTGGGGAGGCGCTCCCTGCTGACTCAGGCTGTACCGGCTTAACGGGCGGGGCCTGGGTAGGAAGAGGCCGGGCGCTCTGCCCGCGGCAGGGGTGCGGCCCGGGTGAGTCACCGCGGACCTGGCGCAGCCGGCGCCGCCCTGGCCC
Organism: Petromus typicus; assembly: GCA_004026965.1. Classification (NCBI taxonomy): domain Eukaryota; kingdom Metazoa; phylum Chordata; class Mammalia; order Rodentia; family Petromuridae; genus Petromus; species Petromus typicus. The sequence continues at coordinate 116,161 of PVIR01001201.1, read as the reverse complement.
CGCGGCCGTGGGAGCGCGGGGCTCAGCCAATGGGCGCTCGCCACACGGCCCAGCGCCGGCCCCGCCCCGCCCCGCCCCGCCAGCTGCCTCTGTACGTGCCCAGGGCCCCGCGCCCCAGGGCCCCCGCCTCGGTCCCCAGCCAGGTTCGGGGTCGCTGCGTCGGGGGGTGGGGTGGGGTGGCCTGGCCGCAGTGTGCACGGAGCTCTCGGGACTCAGCGCCCCTCCTGGTCGTTCCCGCGGGTGAGGGGCCGGCGTGGCCCGGCCTCTGCCCCGGCTCCTCTTCGCCCTCTGAGTTCCCCCAGATGTGTCTGCTGGGCGCTCTGCCCTTTCTCGAGGAAGAGCCGGCCTGGCCCCCGCCGGCTGGGGGACAGCGCCGCGTTTCCTGCGCAGTCTGCGAGGCCGGAGTTCTCTGTCCCGGCGGCCACACCTGCCGCGCAACCGCTCCGCCTGCCTTGGACAGTCCGGTCCCTGTCCTAACCTGGAGACCCTGCTGCGGCGCCCGCGGCTCACGTACTGATCCCTCTCTCGCCCTCACACTGCTCAGCTGAGCATGTTCCCACGCGGACACACGGCACACGGGCCCGCGCGCAGGTGTTAGGCCCAGACTCCTACGTTACACACGAGCAAACGAACCCTGTGCTGTGGGGCTGAGCATTTCGGTTCCATCCCCTGCCGAGTGACCCAGTTTTTGGTCTATCACTGGTTCCCTCTCTGTGAAACCAGGGAGCCAGAATCCTTCGTTATAGAGTTGTCGGGAAGGTTACCGGAGAAGTGCCTGGCACATCAAGGAGAACCTTAATAAACGGCAGCTGCGATTGACTCCCATGTGGCTGTGTCCCCCGAACTCATGGTGGACACACAGTCTTCGCATACACATGGAACTCAAGTGTGTGTACAGATACACAACAACACAGGTGTACTTGCACAGAGATGCCCAGAAGCAAACACAGCCCCACCCCCGAGGAAAGCAGCAACCCCCGCAACCATAAAAGCAAGTTTTACTGCCCAGGGTGTGACGGGAACCAGCCCCCAGCCGGGCGGTGCTGGAGGCCTCCGCGTCGGGCGGTGCCCGCTCTGCCCGGCTCCCACTCAGCCCCAGGGTCAAGACGCCTTCGTTCCCCAACACACCCGTTTCTTTCTCCACTGCTGAGAGCAGTCACCCCATCCTTTCTCCTCTGCCTACCGTCAGCCTTGCCCTTCGCCCAAAGGCTTGAGCCCCAGACTGGCGTCCCCATGGGTTTGTACCCTATGTGGCTGTAGGCAGAGTGTGTGAAGGTATAGGGGTCCGCAGGGAGAATCCTGTCCCCCCATTATCCTCTGGGCTGGTGAATTCGGGTTTTGGGGATTAGGAGGGACCAGCACCAGCTCCCTGGAAGACCCCACTGGCGACCTCTACTGTCCCCAGTCTTGACTGACCACTAACCCCTTCCTAGAACTGAGGTTAGAAATTGCTTCTCTAGAGGCAGGCAGAGCTAGAAGGAATCGCTCCTCCCGGCGCTGGCAGTGAGCACTCTTGCCACAGAACCTTGACTATTCTTGCCTGGTGTCCCCTTGGCATTTTCCCGTTAACCCAGTGTCTCCCCAGTTAACACTTGAGGAAACTAGAGAATCCTGGTACCAAAGACATAGGAGCTGGCTCCGAGTTTCCTGAGTCTGCCGTGAAATGGAGAGTCCTGGACAGCAAGATGACCTCACACTAGTGAGATCAGAACGGAGACTCTTGCCTGCCTGTCCAGAAAAGCACTGAGTCTCAGCGTCCTCTTCACCTCCTCTGGCCTTTTCTCAGTGGGAAGGTCTGTGCCACTTCTGGGCTGTCTGATCCTGGGGGCTGGGGTTGGAGACCACAGCAAGGAGGAACCCAGCCCTGTCTGCTGGGACCCCGGCCTGATGGGAAGAAGGGTGTTCTCAGGGAAGCCAGACTCTTTCGAGAGGTGCATGCAAAGACTGGGACGGAGCACTCCAGGTGGAAGAGTCTTGGCAGTTCTGGTGGACTGGCAGGCAATTGTCTGGAGAAGGTTTTGAGGGCGAAAAGGACATAGAGAAATCAAAAGGATGGGCTCTGCACTGGGGCTGAAGATCTGGGGAGCTTGAGGGGAAGCTGCTTCTGGCCTTGGGTACTTGATTCTGGATGTTGGTCAGGAGGGGCTGGGTGACTCTGCTTAGAATGTTGGGTACAATTGAACTATCCAGGCAGAGGCTCACATGCTTTACTTGGGCCTCGATGTAGTGTCCTGTAGTGTAACATCCAGGGCTGGACCCTGGTCACTCCAGCACCTGGTTTCCCAGGAAGCACAGACACGATTCCACCAGTGCCTGGCCAGCCTCCACGGCCTGGCTGGTCACAGTTCTGTCCAAGCTGCTCAGGGCCAGCTTGTCTTGTGTCCCTGGTGTGTCTGCTAAAAGGGTCTTCAGAGGAATGGGCAGGCTTTTCAAGTGCCTAGACCCCTTCTCAATGGCCCTTCATCCCTGCCCTCAGATTTCCTGTCCCTCTTTGTCCCCCAGGACCTGGATGAGCCAGAGGGGTGGGGCTCTTGGTTGGCAAGACTCAGTTTTGCTGGCTGGGAGTTTTTCAGGGTGTTAATTAAAAGGAGCCACCCAGAGAGAATGACTTCACTTGTTCACACACACGCCCTTCTGCTCCGCCCTCCCAGAGCCCCATTCACACGCTTGAGGCCAGCCAGGGTGGCAGGTGGAGGAGCCCAGCTGTACGGCAGGAACATTTGTGAAAGTCAACAAGCAAAATGCAGGCACAGGACATTTTTGACATTTTTTCCCCTTAGTCAGATGTTGCTATCGCTGCATTTCTCCTGCTGTTCCGCTTCTGGCTGAACTGGACAGACAGAAACTGGCTCTGGAGGGGGAAGGAGCTGGGTGGCTCCCAGGGGCTTCCCAGTAACTTCATCGCTGAGGTGAAGTCCCCCACCATTCGGTCCCACTCGAGGCAGCCCATTCCCTCAGCCTTGTCCTGTGGGCTGGGACTGGCTG
>PVIR01001201.1:5676-110676 GCA_004026965.1 Petromus typicus | reverse complement strand
ATCTCAGTTTTCATGTCTGTAAAGTGGGGTTAATGAGAGGTATGCCATGTGATGCACCAGCGTGCGGTAGCTGTACATTACCTGAAGATCTTAACACATGCTATGGTATTAACCACCGAGACAACTTCCCGGAAGAGTGGCCGTGAGAGGAAGGGCTCCCTTTGACCTCCTGCCCTTCCCTCAGAGTGACCCTTTCCCCCTGAGATTCCAGGCTCTCCTCTTTCCTGACTTGGCCTCTAATGAGATGCAGAGTGGGGTGCTGGGTGGGAGGCTGCCTCCTAGGAGAGTTGTTGGGGGCTCTGAAGCTGCCTGTGGTGGAGCTGTCAGCTGCCCGCTGGCCGGGGCCTGTCTGAGCTGGCGGCTGGGTGCCCTCTGGGCCTGGGGGAGATGACACTTTCTGTCAGTGGCTGGGAACTGCTCCAGGCAGCTCAGAGGACCTGGGGGGAGCAGGGAGGAGCCAGTGGGCCAAGCAGGGAGAGTTCTGGGGCTGTGGCAGGTACAGGGTGAGGAAATTGCTGCTGGACTCCTTCTGGAGTTTCAAAGTTTCGATCCATGGGGTGGATTTGAGACTGAGACTGAGCCCAGGTGGGTGGAGCTAGTGCTTTTTTTTTTTCCCCCGAAAATCTGAGAGTTTTGCAAGAGAAAAAAAAAAAGTCTAGTCTGCTGTAGAGTCAAAGATACACTGTTTCTTCTGTTTGGGACACTTGTCTCAGATGAGGCCCCACATCAAAATATGTGTGCCCAGAGTGGGGGTGCAGAACAGTGCCATTCCCACACAGCCCTCACACACTGCATTCCAGCACATTCATAGCACACAGCCCGACTCACACTCCCATGCCGACAACCTCTCCCACACACTGACACACAGCTTCTACACTTTTATTCCTGTACACACACCGTGCTACATGATCACGTGTGACCTCTTTTCACGTTCACACTCATGTTGTCCAATTTGTTTACAAGCTCCTTATAACACACCCTGTGTGTTGAGTTATCAGTCTGTCTCTGTTATGTCTCAGTCAGAGAAACAGAAAAGCCAAATGCATTGAAGCAGATGAGTAATGGGCTCCAAGGTCAGACCAATGGTAAGAGCGAGTAGTTGGTGGACACTCCCTGTTCTGAGCGCTCTGCCCGCCCCATCTTGTCTTACACACACAACTTTCCTGTAAGACTGGAATTGTTGAGATTTCATCTAACTCCACAAAGAATGGCTTCCATGTCAGAATTAGCCAGCAATAAATGTTGGCGAGGCTGTGGGGAAAAAGGAACCCTTCTCCATTGCTGGTGGGACTGTAGACTCATACAACCTCTGTGGAGATCAGTGTGGAGATTTCTCAAAAAACTAGGATTGGAGGTTCCAGTTGACCCAGCCATTGCTCTGCTAGGCATATACACAAAGGAATTAAGAGTCATTTTACAGCGATGTATGTGCACCCATGTTTATAGCAGCTCAGTTTGTGATTGCTGTCTTGGAAACAACCCAAATGTCCATCAACTAGAGACTGGATAAAGAAGATGTGGTTCTTCTATAGCATGGAGTATTACTCTGCCATTAAAAATGATAAGATTGAGTCATTCACACACAAATGGATGTACCTTGAGGACATCCTCATAAGCGAAATAAACAGGTCACAGATGTGTAAATAGCATATCTTTTCTCTGATATGAGAATATAAAGTTGTAAATGAGTTGTAGTATGTATAGTTGATATTGCGAAGTAGAAAATATTTAAAAGGAAAGAGTGTAAGGGTAAATAACGAGGGGAAAATGAATGTGGTAATATTAAAGAAAAAAGAAAACAAAGATTGTGTATATAGGGGACAGGGGGATGCAGGGGGGGAAAGGGAAAAAATGAGAATCAAGTCATGCCCTATTCTGGTACAAACTCTTAATGTTGAATGCGATTATCATGTGTATTCATAATGCACTAATAAAGATAATTTTTTAAAAAAGATTGGAATTGTTATCCCCTACTGAAAGTCAGGAAAAGACACTGGAAGGCCAGGTCACGTACCTGGGGCTGCCTAGCTAGGTAAGGAGGAGAGAGAGCACCTGAACCCAAGCACTCTGTCCTCTCAAATTTGACTAGAAGGGCTGTCCCCTTGACTCTCAGTCTCTGTTTTTACTCTTCCTGGGGCATCTCTGGGGTCTGGTGTCACTTTCCAGGGATTCCACGCCCTGTGAAGTGCCCAAGCTGGCCCAGGGCCCACTAGGCTTGCTTAAAGTCCAAAGAAAGTCCTAGGAACCACTGGGGTTTTGAAGACTTCTTGACTTGGAGGCCATTGACCTTATTTCTATGTCAAGTACCGAGGAGGTGGGGTGGGGAAGGAACTTCTGTCACTGGCAGCCTCTGGTAAGCTGTTCCCCACAGCCTTCCTCCCAGCTCCCAGGCCAGTCCTGGCTGCAAGAACAGCAGCTACCTGCAGGGGGAGTCGAGAGCAGGAGAACAGGCCTTGGCTCCCGCTGGGAAAGCTGGAATGGGGCCTGGAAAGGCGTGGGAAGGAGCCGAGATCAGGGACAACTGTACTGTACTGCCTGTGAGCCACTGGCTGGCCATCGTGGGGTCCAGTGTGTACACAGGTGTGTGTGTGTGTGTGTGTGTGTGTGTGTGTGTATGACACAGAGAGAAAGAGAGACAGAGAGAGAGAAAGAGAAAGAAGGGAGGGAGGCAGATAGGGAGGAAACAAAAGAGACAGACACAGAGGCACAGATAGAGACAGACAAACAGACAGGTACACACACAGAGTATTAGGTGAGACTTCCTGAGCAAGGTTCACTCGTGTCACCTCTCGGAAACAAAGCAGGCATGGACTCGGTGAAAATCCGCATGAACCTGGGTAAGGGAGCGCTCTGAGCCATTTGTGGGAATCTATGTGTGGATTTATGGCTCAAATGGGCAAAACGTGCTTCAACAGACAGTGTAATATGGTCCCATTTATAGGAAGACGCATGATAAGGATAAATGGTGCCCATAGCAGAGTAACACGCAGTGCTAGGCAGGCACGTGTGTACCCACGTAACATAGACATGAAAGCTCCACAACCGCGTGAGTTTTTTCTGTGTGACTTACTGCTATATCGCAGTAGCTGGCACATAAGTGTGTAACAAATACGTGTTGACTGCATAATGTACAAAGTTATTCTTTTGCTGTACCGGGGGTTAAACTCAGGCCCTTGTACTTGTAAGGTACCATTTGAGCTAAATCCCTGGCCCTGAAAGTTATTTGTATATGGAATAATCTAGACGATTACACACCAAAATATGAATAGTGGCTATTTCTAGGTGGTAGTACTTTTGGAAGAGGTTTATTTCTCTAATGTTTTTGTCAGTTGTTATAAAGTTTCTAACAGTGAGTTGGAAATAGAGAGAAGGAGGGCTTAGGATTGTTCCTTCCACATGTTTAGAGCAACAGGCCCGGACTCTCAGGGCTTGGCCACGAGTGGGATTTGCTTATTCTGCCTCCTGGTGCCCATAACATCTTTCTGCCTGGTTTCCCCCTGTTCACCCACAGCTGGCGCTGGCTCAGCTCCCGGAGCTTTCATGGCATCTTTGCAGGCAAAGCCATCGAAACAATGGCCCAGGCTGACTCAGAAGCTGGGAGAGGGTGCTCGGCAGCCGGCACCCTTCCTGCTGCCAGGCCAGCCTGGCGAGCGGGTACCCCCGAGGCCAAGAGGAACTGGGCTGCTGTTGCAGAAGGATTAAGGCAGAGCAAGAGCTTCCTGACGTGCAGGACGTGTCACAGGTCACTGAGGTTGCAGAGCTGTGCCTGTCCTGGCGCAGCAGGTGTGCCCCTTGTTCCCTTGATGAAACTCTGCTGCACCTGAAATAGCCAGCACCTTGCTTGGCCCTGGGAGGCTCCCAATCCGAGAGGATGGGTGTGTGGAGGCCCATGAGTTTGTCCAAGACAGGGGGTGCTAAGGTCCCCTCTGTTACAGGCTGCCTCTGTCCAGGGTGAAGTGAGTGCTGGCTGACAGTGCAGGGATCCCTCCCTTGCTGTGGAAACTTGGCCATCGGTTTTCCTTCTCTGGCTTCAGTTTTCCTCACAGTGAAACAGGTGTGTTAGACAAGATGACCTGTTAGACCTCACGGCTCTGTCGTTCTGCAGCTGGCAGCGGGGTGGGTTTGCTGTTGGGGTACTCACTCGTTGTGTGTTATGTTGTCTTTTGAACTAGAGTCTGGTCCCCAAAGGCAGGCATGAGTCCGACCTGTTTCTGCATCAGCACAGCACGTACAGGGCTGGCCCACAGGAGCTGGAGTCCTCTTGTCAGGCCTGTTCCCACAATCCTGCTGTCTGCTGTCCCCTAGTTCAGGGGACCTGCCTTCCCTGCACACATCGGCTGTGTGCTGACCTTGTCCCTGGAGGAGGGAGCCATGCCCCTGTGGGGAGTGTGGGAGCAGACATTAGTGATGTGGGCCAGGGATTAGATGGTAGGGGATTTCCTAACTTTTAGGACAGGTTGGGAGGAATGCTTCAGTCTCCTCTCTGGCCTGCTTCTCAGGACCTGTCTCCTCTGGAAAAACGTTCCTGTGTAGACTATTGTCTGCTTCCGGACCCAGCATCAGATGTGGCTCTTGGTTCTGCTCCATGATGTGGCACTACCTTGTCAGAGCTTCCTAGACTGTTTTGGGGCAGTGATCCCTAGGAGTAAACTCATTTTCTATCATAGTTCCACACACGTTCACCGCACCCCCAAAATGTCACAGTGCAGTGTCAGCCTCCTGGTGTGCTGGTTGAGACCCACTGAATGACTTTACCATCCTTCAGGGGGCTGTAACTTGTACTTGTGAAAATATCATTCTTCTTTCAGACTGAAGCTGACAGGGGAAAATCTTCTTGCTCAGAGCAGGGCGCTCTGGATGGGAGGGCGACTGGGCGAAGTGAGGGGCAGGGAGCTGGTCCAGGCAGCCCACATCCCGTCTCCCTGGTACAAGAGCCTGTCGTAGGAGGTTTGCTGCCCCTTCCTGGGGTGTGGGGATGCTGAGAACTTTCCCCTAGAAGCTGTCTTTCAGCCTCCAGGAGTTGGGAGACTGTCCTTAGCAACGGGCCTCATAATATTTGCCAAATCAGGAGTTGTTGTTAGCAGCAGGGCACCCAACTGGCTGGACCTGATTGGTCAGAGTGGCTGTGGCTGTGTGCGGAGCTCAGCACAGGCAAGCCTGGGCTCTCCACTCACGTGTTCTGGTCTGAACACCTCCTTCTTCCCCCTCAAGGGCTCTTGAGAGCTCTGTCCAGGACCTCCTGGTCTGGGGCAGCGGCCTCTTCGCAAGAAGGCCTCCACCTTCCTCACCCTGAGCCTGTGTGTGCTGGAGCTGGTGGGTGCCACTTCAGAGAGCTAGAGTGGTGTCTCTTCCCAGCTCTGAGGCTGGTGACATTACCCTGATAGCCAGAAACCAGCCATGGCAGGAACACTGACACCATGGGAAATGGCAGTGCTAGCAAACAGACCTGTCTCCTCTCCCAGGGGAGCCTTACACAGTACCCCAGCCCGGCATCCAGGCCTGCATGCTGCGAGCCTGGCTTTCCTAGCAGAAGGAGCGTCATCTGCTCTGTCCCTGACCTGGGGCCTCAGGGAAACTTCTGGTTGTCATTGTAAGATAAGGAAACATGGACAGGTCAATAAGTCACTATGCATTTTAGAGGCTGCGGTGGTTTTCCTGAGAAGACAGCCGGGGGCTGTGAGGTTAGAGGACCTCCATTCTTATCTCACTCTGGTTTCTTTGCGTCTTCGAGATCTTGGTCAGTTGCTCTGGTTTCTGTGTTTCAAAAGTGAATCAAATTAATCCTATCTCCTAAATTGTGGTGAGAAAGGGAGGGAAGGACCTATAAAGGTCCCATACAGTGATGGGATCTGGAGGGTCCCTGGGAAAACTGGTAAATGTGCCTCCTGCCTTGGCCTATGTGCCTTCACTGTCACCTCTTGGGTAGAGTCTTTCTTTATCCTTTAGCCTGGGCTAGCATGGCGCCTGGCTCCTTCCAAGTACTTCCCGAGTACTGAGAGAGTGGCTGAATACTGGGGGCTGAGTTTCTGTTCTGGACTGCCACAGAGCCTGGGTAAGTTGTTCACCTCTCTGGGCCTCTGTCAGCTAAGCCTCCTCTTTCAACAGTGACGTTCCTGGGGCTGTGAGCGTGGTGGTTAAGGGTGATGCTACTTGTGTCCGTCTTCTGGTTCTGCCACTGACTAGCCGTGTGACCTTGTGCAGATTACGGCTTTGATGGCCTTTCCTGAGCCCATCTCCCCTCTCTGTGAGACAGCGATACCAATAGTACCTACTTGATAGCTTGTTAGGATTGAATGCTTAATATATGTAAAATAGGCGTCTAAATTTAAATGCGAATGCTTGCTGTAGGGAAAGCACTTTGAGAAAGGCTTGTTACCTAGGCCCTGTTGATTGTCTTGTTGTTGGATATAGCTCACTGATGTCCTTTTGATATTTGCTGTAGATCAGACAAAGGTTCTCTGTGATGCAGTGAGACACTGATTATTTATTTCCTTATGTCCTGGCAGGCAGGCTGGGGAGATAGAGTCTGAAGCCCTAAAAGCATATGGCGGGTGACTCACAAATAGGAGGGCTTCTAGTTAAGGTGTGTCACTCTCCTTTTCTCCGAACTCTAGACCCAGAGAAGAAGAGGAGCCCCCACCATCACACCCATTGCCAATTTAACAACCACCGCGGTTCTTCTCAGATAGTTCCTCTCGGGTCCACCGTACTCTTATTTTTTGGATGGGGGTGGTTCTGGGATTGAACCCAGGGACTACCTCCTCAGCCCTCTATTTTATTTGGAGATAAAGTCTTGCAAAGGTGAGAAGGCTGGCCTTGAACTTTTGAGAGCTTGTCTGGAGATTCTAGCTGGGGAGCACAGCTACTCATACTTCCTTGATGGAGGAAACTGTCCTCCATCTGGGGCGGGCTTACTCTGATGGAGCTTGGAGCTTCAGAAGTGACACATGAGGAGTGGCAAGAGAGGAAGAGGATGGATACCTCTTAGCCAGCCAGATCAGCCGAGTCAACCCTTGCCATCAGTGGAGTGACAGATGTCGCTGCCAGGTCACCCTACATCCTGGCCTTGAGCTTTGATTCTCTTGCCAAAGCCTCCTGAGTAGCCAGGTCTACATACATGCTACCCAGCTTCCTCTCATTTCCTGGTGCTCTGGGCTCCCATGTACTTCCGTGGGCTGGGAGTGAACCTCAGCTCTTGTCGGAGGGGCCTTATCCACCCTGAGTCTCCTGAATCACTTAGCTCTGTGTGCAGCCAACAGTGGACGTGTTTGCCCATGTCTGCCCGTGCATGTGAGCTCACGCGCAGCACCTGTTTCTCGGACGTGTGGCTGTTGGACAGATGAGGTGGGGGTGGGGCCTGGAGGGATGGCCAGTGCTTCAAAGGCTCTCCGGAGGTTGACAGATGGTAGGAAACCAACAAAACAAAACTGCGTGGTGATTCACGTGTTCAACAAGTATTTATTGAGCTAACCGGATGCCAGGCACTAAGAGGACACCGGAGTGAGCCAGAGACGAAATCCCTGCTCTCATGGATCTCACGGTCCAATGCAAAGACACTGACAAGCATGAGCAAGACAGAGAGCACGCTAGGCAGGATGGGTGCTGGGTATGATGTGCGCTCAAAACACAGGGTGAACATTTAAATTAAAAATTTTTGTTATGACAGAAGATGTTGCCATGAATCCCCTTCAGAATAGTGCTGCTTGCTCTGAACACACCCCACCGTTCTTGTCATGCTCTGAAGCAGTTCCGGAAGCCCTCCTTCAGGAGAGTTTTAGGAAATGTGATAAAAATATACAGTGAATGTTGCTGCTGAGAGCCATCCAACTGAAAGGTGGGCTTGTGAAAACACTCTGCTGTGCCCTTGTCCATCTTATTCACGGGATCTGGCACCGAGTGACTTCTTGCTCCTCTCCCAAGTCAAGAGGTCATGAAATGTTAAGCATTTGAATCGTTTCAGCTCATTTTGAGGTAGTTACAACAGCATGACCAAAAAGGCTCATGAAAGAAGGCTTCCAGAACTGCGTCAGGACGTGGCAAGAGGTGAAGAGGGTGGGTAGGGAGAGGAGTGGAGGGACAGAAAGAGAGCAAAGATGTGCTGTGTGCATGTATCTGTTCTCTATGAAGAATGTAGTCATGGACTGCAAACATACCAATAAAGATAAAAATTAAAAAAGAAAGTGGCAAGAAAAATGGTATAAGTATATTTGAAGCAAGGGGGAGTATTTTGAGGGGGAAATAATGACAATGTGTCTTTTATAGTAATACATTTTAAAATTTAAACATTCACCTCATTTTTTTTTTTTTGAGACAGTCTGTCACTTTGTAGTTCAGGCTGGCCCTGAACTCACTATGTAGCCCAGGCCAGCCTCAAAATCACAGCAATCTTTCTGCCTCTGCCTCCTGAGTGCTGGGATTACAAGCGTGAGTCACCACCCCCGGCGATGTTTTGATCATGCCTTGTAGAAAGAAATAAAGAGAGGAAGGCACAAGAAGTGGTGGAATCAGTGGTCTCTGTGTTGCAGTTTTGGTTCAGGGAAGCCAGGGAAGGTGGTTCCTTTTTTTAAAATTAGTGCATATTATTTATACAGCACAGTGGATTTCATATATGCATATAGCATACTTTGATCATTTCCACCTCCATTGTCCTCTCTGCTCTTCTTCTCTCCCTGCTCCCCTTGATCCCTTTCATCATCATTGCTACTAATTTCAGAGAAGGTGACTCTTTTTTTTTTTTTTTTTTTGAGACAGGGTCTTGCTTTGTAGTTCAGGCTGGCCCTGAGCTCAGCCTCAAACTCATCACAGCAATCCTCCTGCCTCTGCCTCCCAAGTGCTGGGATTACAGGCGTGAGCCACCACGCCCGGCACTGTGGTATGTGGTACTGGTTGCTGCTGGGCGTGAGTCTCCACACCCAGTATAGGTATGTGGTTACAAGGGATCGAACCCGGGTCCTTGCGCTTGCAAGACAGGCGCCGGAACCACTGAGCTAAATCCCCGGCCCGAGAAGGTGACTCTTGAATGAGGCCTGACGGAGGGGAGGGGGCAGCTCGTGTGCGGGCGGGGGAGGGGAGCGGTCTGGGCGGGGGAAGCGGAACCTGCAAAGATCCTGGAGCAGCACTGTCTGTCACATGTTTAAGAATAAATTAGAGCACAAACTAGGTTGGGTCTTTTTCAGGCTCTGTACTTTTGTCTCCTTACTGTACCTAACACTAGAAATTTGTCTAGTTACTTGTTTGAAATCTGTTTTCCCACCAGACTCTTAACAGCTCCCCGTGCAGGGCCTGAACCTTGGTCTCAGCTAAATTTCTGACTTCCAGTACAGTACCAGACACACAGTAGGTGCTCAGCCATGTTTTGCTGCATGAACCAACCGGATGTGTAAATATCGTATCTTCTTTCTGGTATGAGAAAATGAAGATGTAAATGAGTTCTAGTATATATAGGTGATATTGTGAAATAGAAAATATTTAAAAAGAAAGAGAGTGTAGGGGTAAATAACAAAGGGAAATGTGATAGTTATTAAATAAAAAGGAAACAAAGGCTATGTATGTAGGGGTTGCAGGGTGGTGAGGGAAGAGGAAAAAATGAGAATCAAGTCGTGTCATATTCTGGTATAAAATTTCAATGTTGAATGTGATGATGATGTGTATTCATAATGTACCAATAAAGACTTGAATTAAAAAAAAGAAAAAAAAAAGAAAATTAGTCACGTTTATATGAACATGCTTCAGAGCAATTACATAGAGGATGGGGAGACCTGGCTGCAGCCAGGGTTGAGCTTAAGGTGCGGGAGAGAAAGAAAGACAGAACCCACGGCACCTGTGCATGGCTTTAGTGACAGGTCTGCGGTGTGAGACCTGCGGAGGTTTCCGCTCGGGACCGAAGTCTCACTGGGCACCTTATGGTCCGGGAACCAGCCACTCTGTAGGTGGGGGCCTAGTTCCAGTCCAAACAGTTGTTCACTGTGTGATCTTTTAGAGGAATTTTCCATGGGGGAAGCATCTGGTCCAGCAGCATCTGCAGGTCTGGCTACTCCCGAAGGTCTCCGGAAGTGACTGTCGTGGGTCCAGACCCACTTTGGCAGGGCTGGGATGTAGCTCCTTGGTAGAGTGCTTGTCTACAATGGTTCAGTCCTGAGCACAGGGAAAACCTCTTGTCCTGCCAAATTGTTACGATGCCTAGTGGATGCCAGACCCTGAGCTGGGACCTGGGGGCTGAATGACACTATGAAGTGTGATCAAGTGTTTGGTATTTTCTAAGAAAGTGTGAGGGCCAGGTGGGGAGAAGGAAGAAGCCCATTTAGACTGTTTCAAGGGGCTAAGGTCTGAGCTGGGTGGGTCTGGCAGCTCCAGTCTGCATACTGTGTGGGTGGCCTTGGGCAAATCCTTCTGATCCCACAGTGAGGACCAAAGCATTCCAGAGGTCACCTGGTGCAACCCTGTGGGTTATGAAAGGGTGCACAGTCTGTACCCCACCCCATGCCTTGTGTGGCCTTAATCTTCAAGGATAAAACCAAAGTGTCGGGTCGGGTGACCTTGGGGCTCCTTCCTGGCTCTCGTGTTTTGTAACATTATAACTATGGGGAAGTTGCACACGGGTGGATTTGCTCTATGCTAAGTGTGACTCTGTTCTTAACATGGGGAGGGAGGGACAGTAGAGTTCAGGCCTATAGTTCCTTCTTACGTGTGTGCCTGAGTCTCTGCTTGGCCTACTTTTGAGCGGCACTGACGAAGACCCCAGTTTCCTACTTTCCAAATGCACCAGGTTCTAGAAGAGGGGAAGAGGATGGAAGAAATAACCTTCCTACTATGTAAAGAAGTCGAAGATCTTCCTAAGAACCAGAGGAGGGAGGAGTCTAAATGCAGGCTGCTGGGCGCCTCCTGCGGGGACCTTCGTGGGTGGGAGGTGGTACTAACATACAGGGCTCCTCTTCTGGGCAGCACATGCGCTCCGCGAAGAGCCCATCCTGTGGGGAACCTCAAACTCTGTGCTTCTCTCCCAGTGCCTAAGAGTTGTTTTCTCAATGTGCATTTATTTTGGAGCCCAGGTATTTCTTATTTGTACCCTGAAGGTGCAGCCTAAGCCCCAAGGGGACGGGCCTGGTGCTGTGTGGGGAGGAGCAGGGACACATCCACAGTACTGCTTCCCTCCGTCCTGGATGGAGATGCCTCCAGTGGGTGGGGCCTGCTCGGCGAGAGGAGGGACTCAGACACCCTGTTTTTCTCTGTCATTTCCAAATCTGGGAGTACCTTTTAGCCCATGATGGCATCAGCACCTCTGCTGTCCTTCTGGTCCGTGATGCTACACGGAGCCTTCCTCCTCCACCTGCTGGAGGGAGAACTTCCCTTTGGAGGCTTCATTTTCCTCTGTCTGACATCTCAGGATGCTCTGATGCCTCCTTGGAATCCCACTTCCTCTTCCTCAGCTCTGAGCAAACTTCCCCTCCTTCCCCACCTCCTTCTTCAGGAAACCTTACTGGAAAGATCCTCAGTGTCCTTGTTTAGGGCTGTGTCTTCCATTGTCCACTGCTTCGATCCAAGGCTGCTTCCTTGTGTTTGGGGGCAGGCAGACCATCTGTCCCCCAGCTGGGGGGTCCTAGGACTGGGCCTGGGTCCCTGCTCCTCTGGGCTCTGCACATGCCAGGTGCCCATTCCACAAGTGTGTCAGGATAAGTCAGCTGGACACAGTCAGGCCAAGAGCATCTCGCTCACCAAGGCCCAGCCCAGGTCTGGGAGGGGATAAAAGTCTCGTGCTGGGGCCCCAGGGCAGGAACACAAACACCTTGTCTACCCATCATCTGTCTGCTTCTGTGTACCTGCTGTGCCTGCCATGTCACTGTCCCCGTGCCGTCCCCAGAGGGGCTTCAGCGCTCGTTCAGCCTGTTCTGCTCTCTCAGGGGGCTGTAGCAGGAGCTTTAGCAGTAGAAGCCTCAGTCCTTTTGAGAGGAGTCGAGAGGGCTCTCGAGGGAGGGCTTGGGCATCTCGGGCAAGGCTGGGGATGTGGTCTGGGGCAGGGAGTGGTGGGGCTGGGCTTTCCTTGTGCCCTCCAGGCGGCATCCAAGAGGTGAGCATCAATCAGAGTCTGCTGACACCCTTGAAGATTGAGATCGACCCCCAGTTCCAAGTGGTGAAGACACAGGAGACCCAAGAGATTCGAACTCTCAATAACCAGTTTGCTTCCTTCATTGACAAGGTGAGGGTCCACTGAGCTCGGGCCTGTCTCCCAGCCTCCATCCGAGAAGCTGCTCTTGATGGGTGGGGAATGGGAAGGTCTGACCTCTTTCTACTGCTTTCCCAATCGGTTCTGCAACAAGGGAGAGAGGGTGAGATGGAGCCTCTCTTGTTGTGTTGCATCTGTGGTTCTGTGGTTGAGGCTCAGGAACTGCTGGCCAGCAGCGCGAAGACCTTCCTATCAGGCGGGCCCGTCTTTTGGATGTGCTCAGATGGATGTTCTTTTGGATGTCTCGTGGAAGGGGACAAGGGGTCCTGCAGGCAGGGTGGGAAGCCAGGGACAGTGGCGCTCACCAGAGCATCCCCTCGGCTTTGCTTACTGGAGGCCATGCCCATAAGGCCTTCGGGGATGCTGTGCTTGGCTGCAGGTTCGGTTCCTAGAGCAGCAAAACAAAATCCTAGAGACCAAGTGGCACCTGCTGCAGCAGCTGGAGGTGAGTGACAGTCCGCAGAGCCTGGAGTCTGTCTTCGAGGCCTACCTGGCCCAGCTAAGGAAGCAGTTGGAGGAGCTGCAGAGAGAACGAGGAACTCTGGATGCTGAGCTGACAGCCTTCCAGAAACAGGAGGAGGAGTACAAGGCCAAGTAGGCAAACCGAAGTCATCCTGAGAGCTGAGGGAGTGGGGGCCGTGGGGGGGCTGGAAGGGCTTGGATTGGTTTCAGGTGTCCCACGTGCCAAGTGGCTGGGAACGCATGGCTGCCTCTTTGCTCCCTGCTTCGTGTCCTCTTTTCCAAATCAGAGTCCCACTGCTGCAAGCCAGTTACCACTGTCCCACCCCCTGCCTGTCCTGAGGAAAGGGCCGAGAGACCTCCCTCCAGGTGGCTTGGGTCCGTTCACACAGGCCCAGCTATGGGGCCATGTTTCCGGTCAGGCCTGGGAAGGGCTGATTTAAACAAGGCCACAGCAGGGTTTTTTCGAGAAATTCCTGTTTAGCAGGCTTTCTGCTAAAGTGACTCAATGTTCTCTGGTCTGAGGGTTGGAAGGAAATCAATTTTGTGACAGCCACCCTAAGCCCATGATATGATTCATGGCTGGGCTGTGGTTAGGGTTAGGGCTCCTCGCCTAGGTCACCTGGTGGAGACAGGAGGCTTGTGCTAGAGAGGATGTGAGTGCTTGTGGCCATGTGGCCGTCGACAAGCTATTTTCCCTCTTTTAGCCTCAGTTTCCACAATCATACACAGGGAAAGATGTCCTTTTTCCTTGATAAAACCCAAGATGCCTACCGGATAGTGATTGTGAATAGTAATGAGCACAGTCATTTGAAAGTGTCCTAGAAGCTGAATGTGACCTGGTGTCATAGGGGACACTGGTGGAAAGAGTGGCCCAGAGGCATGGCTAGGACATGACCAAACTTCATCAGGACAGGAGAGAAGGGCATGGTTATGGGTTCAGCTTTGGGGCAAGTAAATTAGAGGAAGCTCCTCAGGGGAAGGAAGCAGGGCAGGGCCTGGGGTTCTATCCTGTGCCTGACTTTGTCCTTTTCTACTTCCTTGGCAGGTACGAGCTGGAGGCCCACAGGCATGCCACCGTGGAGAATGACTTCGGTGTCCTCAAAACGGTGCGTGTGGGAGCCCGTGTGGTCCATATGGATCCTGAGCCCCTGCCATGCTTGGGAAAGGGTACAAACTCTTCCTCACGGAAGACACACCATCATTCTGCCTTCCCACCCATCCTGGGGGGAAGTGGGGCAGCTACTTAGGCCCAGGGAGCCTAAGACCAGACCTAGCTAGGAACTTCCTGAGGAGTGTGGGGTCACAGCAGGAGAGAGTGTGGGCCAGGTGGGGGTCAGTGAGGGGCAGACTGGGCCAGACCTGCAGGAGGGGTCTCTGGAGAGGTGATGAGTGGGAGTGAGCACGCATGCGCAGACCTTGGATCCTGCCCGGGGCTTATGGAGAGCAAGTGGCAGAATCGCTGCTCCTTTCTCCCTGTCCCCAGGAGACAGATGGGGTTTTCCTGAGCAAGATGGAGTTGGAAGGCAGACTAGAGGCTCTGAGAGAATTCTTCTGCTTCTTGACACGTCTGTATGAAGAAGTAAGGCTCTGCTAAGGGCAAGCGGGAGCGATGAAGGGACAGGGTGGCTGAGGGACTCTCTGTGGCTATGGGGGGGGGACTGACTGGGACAGAAAGCCTCTTAGATGGCTTAGATTTGTGGTAATTCTGTCCTTGACACTCACTGAGAATTTGTTATGCGGGTCGCTTGGTCCTGGGGATGCATCAGTGAATAATCAGACAAAAGTCACTATTTGCTTTCTTTTGGGAGATAGACATACGGACTAGGTTTACCAAATAAATATGTTAGATGGTATGTCAGAAGGTGGGCCAGGGATGCACTTGCCTGGCAAGCACAGGGTCCTAAGTTCAATCCTCAGTGTGGAAAAAGAAAAATAAAAAGAAGAAGGTAATACATGCCATGGAGAAAAAGGAAAGAAGAATGGGAAATGGGGGGCAGGTGACAGTTCCTAACAGGCCTGACTTGGTAGGTGGAATTAGGGGACACTGGGCTTGAGGGAGGTGAGGAAGGCCACCATGAGGATGGGTTTGTGGGGTTGTGGGTAGAGGCCTCAGGGAGATCGAGTTGGGTGGGGGGCACTGAGCAGTCTTCCCTGCAGGAACGGAGCCAGCTGCAGACCCAGGTGAGCGACACATCTGTGGTGCTATCTATGGACAACAACCGTTGCCTGGACTTTAGCGACATCATTGCTGAGGTCCGTGCCCGGTATGAGGAGATTGCTCGGACCAGCAAGGCTGAGGCTGAGGCTGTGTACCAGACCAAGGTACTAAGGGGGATTGGCTTGATGCTGGGCCCTTCTGGTCTCTTCCATGGCCACAACCTAGGGTGGTGACCCACCTTGGCTCCACTGGGGTGCTCTGATAGCTTCCCTAAGGTCCAGGGCTGGCTGGCTGGGAGCGTAGCCCCTCTCCAGGTGAGAAGCACTGCAGGGGAGCCAGGAGACAAGCTCGGACTTGAGCAGGCTCAGCCTCTGTGTCCTGGTCCTGAGCCTTAGCGCACACTGGGGAAAGAAAGGAGAGTGTGGGGCGGCATCTCCAAGGGAGACAGCACTTCCTGTGGTGTTGTGTTCAGAGGTGGCGGGCTTCTCAACCACTGATGTCTCCTGTGTTCCTCTCAGTACCAGGAGCTTCAGTCATCAGCCCAACTTCATGGAGACAGCATGAAGGAAATCAAGATCCAGATCTCCCAGCTGCAGCATACGATCCAGAAACTGCAGAGTCAGATTGCCAGCCTCCAGGACCAGGTCAGGCTGCCCAGGCTTCCTCCGCTCCCCGCCTGTGCCTCCGCTGTCCCCCACTTAGGGGCTTCACTTCTCAGCCAGGCTTTCTAGTGACTTTGCACACAAGGCCTTGACACTGGTTGGGGCTCTGGGTCATTTGGGGTGAGGAGAACCTCAAGCCCCCTCCAGCACAAAGTCTGGCTTGCTCCTGTGGATGGTAACCTGCTCTTTGGCTTTTCTGGGGTGGCCTTACTACACATCCCAGCCCAGAGGAACTGTCACGTTTGCTACCACGTAGGGGAGGTGCCAAGGGAAGTTATTAATTGCCTAGGCTGTTGTACAAATTACTACAAACTTGGTGCCTTAAAAAACAGAGATTTACTCTTTCCAAGTTCTGGAGCCTTTGAGTCTGAGCCCAAGGTGTTGGCAGAGTTGTGTTCTGTCCAGAGGCACTTGGGAATCCTCCGTTGTCTCTTCCCAGCTTCTGGAGATGCTAGGACTTCTCTAAGTGCTGTGTGACCAATTGGCTTACATCTTCACACAGTGTCTTTGTCTCTGTGGCTTTGTCTTTTCAAACACTGGTCACTGAAACTAGGTCTTGGCATAAATGCAGTATGGTATCATGTGAGACCATTAACTAATTATGTTAGTGAAATTCTACTTTCAAATAAGGTCACATTCTTAGGTTCTGGGTGGATGTGAAACTTTGCAGGACCACGTTCGGCCCTCTGTAGCAAGGCAAAGAAGCAGGTGAAGCATAGTTAGTTTTCCTTCAGAGTAAGAGGAACTGGGGAGGAGTGGCCATGATCGCTCTGAGCTCTTGAGATTACAGTCCACTCCGGCTACCCAGCTATGTCCACAGTCAGTGCTTTGGGAAGCTGCACTGGGCTCACAGCCCCTCTCTCCCTCATTTCCACCCACTTCCAGAATGCCAACCTGCAGGCAGCCATTGGTGACACTGAGCAGCAAGGGGAGCTGGCCCTCAAGGATGCCAAGAGCAAGCTGGAAGGGCTGGAGGGTGCTCTGAGAACGGCCAAGCAGGACATGGTCCGGCTGCTGCGAGACTATCAGGAGCTCATGAGCACGAAGCTGTCCCTGGACGTGGAGATCGCCATGTACCGCAGACTGCTGGAGGGCGAGGAGTGCAGGTGGGCAGCTTGGATGGACCTGGGAATATGTGCACGGGGGTGGGGTGGGATGCCCAGGCTGTGCTCCCCTTGCTAACTCAGATTCTGCGAGATTTCGTGTGGTGCCAAGGGGCGCCAACTCTGATGGGTGGAATTTTGAAGTGAGGATTGTGGATTTTATGTGCCAAGCAGATAGCTGAGCTGTTCCCAGAAATAGGAGGCTGAAGCAGGAGGATGGCAAGCTCGGACTAGCCTGTCCAAGTTAGCGACTTAGCTCCTGCTTAAAAACCAAAATTTTTAGGCTTCTGGGGATGCATTCTTTGTAGCCTTTCTCACTTCTTCTCGTCCTTTCTCCCTCAGGATATCTGGGGAGTGCCCCAGCCAAGTCACTGTCTGTGAGTATCGGGAGGCTTTGGGAGTGGGAACCCCGGGTGCCGAGAACCCTTCTGAGACCGTGGTGCATTTTTTTGCAGCCACAGCAGGAGGCAGTGCCAATGTGTCTGGAGGAGTTGGTGGCAGCCGAGGGGGCACTTGTGGACTCAGAGGCTGGAAAGGCAGCTTTGGATCTAGCTGTTCCAGCGTTGTGACTGGAGGCTTCAGCAACACCCCGGGCTCTGGTCTTGGCCCTGCTCTGGGCTCCTGCTCTGTATCTGGCTCTGGCTTCAGCTCTGGCTCCAGCTCCGGCCAGCACACCATTTTGAAGGAGACGGTGGAGTCAAGTCTGAAGACGTCCATCACATACTGAATGGCTCGGTGACCACCCCTTCCTGGGCCCATCCGGCAGTCTTGCTCCACCCTGCCCTCGGGCTCTACATAGGCTTCCCTGAATCTCCTGCTCACTCCCAGCCAGCCCAACGGGCTTTGAGAAAGTCAATAAAGTCCCTTCCACCTGCTGCCTGAGCACCGGCCCGTTGGTCTTGCTCTGTCTGGGGATTTCCGTCTCACTCATGTGCCCCCAGGCATGGTATATGGCGCCCCATCCTCCTGTCTGCTGACCTCAGTCTCTCCTCTCTGCATTGTCTTTAGGCTGAGCTAGAAGATCTGCTGCTGACTGAGACAAACTATGCCCTCCTCTAGAGAGTGTTTGGGGAGATGGGTGAGGCCCAAGACTCACCGACCAGGGGCTGGAGGTTGGAACCCAGGGGTGCCCACTCCCACCCTGTTCCCCACTCTGGGGCTCTGTTTCTGTAGCTGTCCATGAAGTGACACAGGACTCTTTCTGTCCTCCTTTTTTTCTCTGTCTCTCTTCCTTTCTCCTACCCACAAATGATTCAGGGAAAGCCGTACTTGGGGCTCTGTGCCAGAATGGGCTACTCAGGAAGGGTCACATCATGTCACATCTCATGCACTGTGTCTCTTCTGGTGTCTCCAGTGTCACCCATTCCACCGTGGGAGCCGGGGCTCCCTCCTGAGTTCTCAGGCTCCGGGCCGGAGGCTTAGCCCCTGGGGTGATTCAGACCCTCCGTGCTGGGACATGGGGATCTGTGGAAGATCCTTTTGTGTCCTGTATCTTCTTCTGGTCTCACTACTGGCCACCCTGGTTCCAGTTCTGCGCAGGAAGCCATCCTGCTGTAATCGTCTCTGCCATTTTCCATTCCCAGAGCTTAACCTGGCCTTTACCGCACTGGATTAAGTACCCAGCAGGTTAACGGTTTAGCACAGATGCTAAGCAATAGCCTCTAAATATGAGCCCTTTAGAGGAGAGGCCACAGGCCGGACACAAAGGTTCCCTCTGGTGATTTGCAGTGTTTCCTTTACTTTCCCCAGCAGTTCAGCTCTTCTGCCAGCTCACAGCCCTCACCCAGCAAAACAAGAGCCGTGTACTTCCCCATGCTGCTCTCCTGAAAGGCAGTGCCCAAGTGTGTCCCACGCATCTCACTGAGATCTGCTGGACGTCCCCACAGCCTTCCAGGGCGCCGTGAGCGCTCCGCCTCTGTCTTCACTCATGTTTCAGCGGCTCTTGTGATATGTTCACTAGTCAGCTGGCTGCTATGACAGGTTCTAGTCCTGCCCTGGGGACGACTCCTTCATCTCTGTCTCTTCTTCTTCTGAAGTCCGTACTGCACTTTTCTCTTCCTGGAAATCTTCCCTGTTCTCCGTGTCTACTGGACCTTCTAGTCCCATGACAATATGGCTGCACTGGATGCTGTCCTGGACTCTGTCAAGTTCTGGCCGGGAACTCAGCTCCTCAGTTAGCCTGAGACTTCTGGGGAGATACTTCTGTGCACACAGGAAGGGCATCTCGGCCCAGCTGGTGCCTGGAAGCTGAAACTGCCCTCCTACCCTCCTCTCCCTTGGCTTCCATCCCCTCCCTAGGCCTGTCTGAACAGGAGGCTGAAAACTTCCCCTCCTTTCCTCTCTTATCAGGAAGCACTGCAGGAAGCCAGAAGCGTGGGAGGCAGGGTCAGGTTTGGGAGGGCCTGGGAGAATGGCCTTCTCCACCCAACCAGACTGCATGTGCGTTTATGCCTTTTCTCCTTTCCCTGCCTGCTTTCATGTGTGAGGGGGACCTGGCATAACCCTGGCTCTGTAGCCTGGGCTGCAGGTGGTCACCTTCCTCTCCTGCTTTAGGGAGAAGACAGCCCTTTTCTCAGAACCACAGCTCTCTCCATCAGTGATGCAAGAACAAGGCTTTGAGCCTTGTGCAGAGACGTGAGTGGCTGAGAATGGGACCCCGCAGCTGGAACCTTCAGCCTTGAGTCCAGCCCCGCCATTTCCCAGTGGTCTGTCTTCCATCAAGTGACTTAACCTCCCCATCTCAGGGTCCTTCTCTGCAACGGGGACTAGGACTGTAACAATACCTACCTCACAGCGAAGTGTGAGACTGTACCAGTCAGCATCTCGGAGGAAATTAATTCACTCAAGATGTCTCAAATTAATTGATCTTTTAAAAAAAAGATAATATGTTCTATCTTCTTTTTTTCCAAGAAAGCACTGATTTTTTTTTTTTTTCATTGTTGAAGGACCTGGTCCTTCCTTGGGCTCCTAGGACTGCAGGTGGCACCTTCGGGTCTGCGTCGGGGCTGAGTGGTTTGGTCCTTTACTGGATCGATTCCTGAGCATTGTGCTGTGAATGGACAAGTTGGGAGCAGCACAGCTGCACTCACACCTGGGGAGCACACACGCCATGGACACGCGCTTGAGGGATGTCCCTGGTGGCTGTGGCATCTGCCACATTTAAGACATTGAACTTTTTTTTGTTGAGACAGGGTCTCACTTTGTAGTTCAGGCTGCCCCGAGCTCAGCCTCAAACTCACATCACAGCAATCCTCCTGCCTCTGCCTCCCGAGTGCTGGGATTACAGACGTGAGCCACCATGCCCGGCACTGTGGTATGTGGTGCTGACTGCTGATGGGCGTGAGTCTCCATGCCCAGTATTGTATGTGGTTACTGGGGATCAAACCCGGGCCCTTGCGCTTGCAAGACAGGCGCCAGACCCACTGCTAAATTGCCAGCCCCAAGATGCTGAACTTTTTAATGGCCTTGTCTTGGGGCGTGCACTGATTGTGCAACCCTGGCTCTTTTTGGCACGGCCACTGTGCCTTTCTTTGTCATCCAGGGAGGAAGGGGCCAGGAGGGCTAAACTGACCTTGATGAAAGGATTCTTGTAAGTGTGAGTGTGGGATTGACAAAGGGCCTGGAAGCAACAACGGAGAGGCAGCCCTAGAGTGGCCAGCCCACCCAGTCTGGCCAAGGCCAAGCGACTTTCAGTGCTAAAACAGGGACAGTCCCAGGAGTATCAGGACAAATGGGTCGTCCTGTGTAGTGTTGAAGAGACAAGAGAGGTGGACCAAGCAACCACTGAAGTTCCTGGGACTGTGGGAGAGGGAGCCCTGGAGGAGGTGTAGCTCTGTAGAGGAGAAACAGGGAAGAATCCCCAACCTCTCTCCTGCTCCGATCTATCAGCCTATGTCTCTCTGTGGTCAACCCAATTGGAAGCAGAGAGGAAGGGAGCAAGTAGCCTGCAGCTTGAGAGGAGGGTGGAGCAGAGCTCTGCGGTGGGCTGGTGGAGGGTAGCCAGTGTGGAGGAGAAACATATTATTGCATGACAAGCGCTTAGGCCACTCTGGGCCAGTCAATATCTGTGAACAATGAGGATCCCTAGATTAGAAAGCTCCACTTCTCTCTGGGTCTTCCCGATCACTCAGTACCCAGGCTGGCCCACTGCCGAAGGCTGGCCAGGTTAGGACCTCGTATGCTGTTTTCAGCTTCTTTGCTCCATTCTTTTGGCTGAGGTGGAGACAGGATTCAGTCCCCTCTGCTTTTGTGTCCTGCTAGCTGCAAGGTACTCTGGGAAAGTGACAGTCCTCAGACCCTGGCCTCTTGGTGACAAGCATGTGGCACTCTCCCTTACCACGGAGGGTGGGAGGGGAGGAAAGCACCCCTTGGGTGCTTGGTGAGTGGCCATCGATCCAACAGACTTAATTAACTGTGCAACTACAGTCCTGAGCGCTAGGTCATCACAAGAGACTCAGTAACCAGTTAACCAGTGAAGCTGGTTCCAGCACACTTCCGTTTCCCATAAATGCTGTCAGATTATGCAACGGACTGGAGTCCTCTAAACCTACTTTGGTTCTGAGGGCTGTCTGAGTCTCAAAATCATTAAAGGTTGTACTTTGTTCTGGTCTGTTAATAACTGCTTCAATAAACTGTACTGATTTAAAAACTCTGAGTGTTCTCCTCACCTCCTTTTTTGGTGCTGGATAATAAACCCAGGGTTACTTTACCAGCCCTAGCCCCAGCCCCTATTATTTTTGGTTTTGAGACAAAGTCTTACTACTTTGCTTGAGTATGGCTTGAACTTGTGATCTTCGTGCTCCACCCTGTCAAAGTTCTGGGTTTACAAATATTTCCCATTAAAAACCTGCAGAAAGAGGTTCTGAGCTGGGGTGTTCAAGAACAGAGTGGAGAGAAGGGGCTGCAGCCTCTGTGGCCTGTCAGGGTTCAGCTGCGGATGGTCTGCTCTGGGAGGGGGGAGGGGGGCTCTCTGAGCAGCACCAGGGTGCTGCAGAGGGTGACCGTGGGCTGCTGTGTGCCTGTCACCAGCTCCCAGCATGAATCCCAGCCACAAGGACAGAGTGCTTGGTAAATATGGGGATGAGTTGTGCATGTGAATGTGTCTCTGGGGTGGGGTGTATTTGTGTTTACAGCCCAACTCCCACTCCCACCACCCAGCTGCCTGGTGACTCAGAGGCCTGACATCACTCTCTCTTGCTCAGGGCCCTGTAGCACCTTGGGAGGCAAAGGGCCCACCCAGACAGCCCCCTCCCCAAGTGATAAGGGAGGGTGAGAAAGTGATCCTAGCCTGAGGAGAGGAGACAAAATCTGGTGGGAAATGATGGCTCAGTCCAGGATCTCAGGCTATCATTGGTGTAAGGCCCTTTATGGTGGGCTGTTCTTATAGGAAGAAGAGTTGAGACTCATGTAGGTTGAGAGTTGCCTGATGTCACACAGCTTAGTGGGAATTCATCTCTGAGCCCATCTTCCTTACATGCCTGACATTACAATTCCAAGCTGGAGGATAACTTGTTAGACACTTAGTGACCAATTCTGTGAGTGTCCTTTAACTCACCCCTTGTGGGAGCCACTTTTAACTTCTTCAAGCAATCAGAAGCCACTTATAGGTGTCACTGGCCCTAGGAAAGGGTCTCAGCCTCATCTGGGATGGGGTAGGGTTTCTCTCTACCAGCCCCCCTGGGCTGATAGAATGTGCTGCTTCTGTTGGGGTCCCATGGCCCTGTGTGGGATCTGGGGGGATTAACTGTCTGAACATCCCAGATCCAACCTGTTGAGGTGTTTTGGGGTACAGCCAGTGCTGTCCCTGAGGCTAGACTGTCCTTTCTGGGGCTGAAATCTGAAGCAGAATGAACAGGCCAGTCTTTAGGTTACCTCTCAGTCATTGACAACTCTACTTTTGTAGTTCTGTTTTTGCTACAGCTGTATTTGGCCCCAGCCACCGGAGGTGGACAGGGAACAGGGGCTGGTGACAGAAAGAACTGAATCCAGCATTTGAGCTCCTGGAGGGCAGGAGAAGGTGGACATATCATGGGGTTCTTGGGGCTTTTGTTGAACATGGACTTGTGGGATTTATATTATCTTTTTCAGGATAGGGGTGTCCTCTACCCATTGGCTTTCTCTAAAGTAGTAATCCTGCTGGTGAGACTTCACTACAGGGCAGAGGGTTGGAGTCTAAGTGACTAAGCCCTCCTTCCCCCCTTCAGCCTCCAGGAGAAAGTGTGCTGTGGTCCCAGTTCCCAGACCCTCCCGGAGGACCCTGGGCCTTCCTACCCATCATCATGGGCCCAGGCCCTGTGCTTGGACAAAGGCTCTCCTTCTGTCCTCAAATCTATTTCCATCCTGCTGGGTTTTCACCCAGCAGACACTGGCCAGTGTATGATGAGAGAACAGATTGTCTCCATGCCCATCCTATCACCTGTGCCCCAACCCTTGCCCTGCCAGGAGGAAGCAGGCTGTGGGCTGGAGGCTGAGACTAAGGCAGGCCTGGGCTGTCTCTTTAGCAGCCATTGCCCAACCCTCCCTCCTGTACCACTTGCATAGCCCTGAGCCCTGGGGCCTTGGCTTACAACAGGGCCCTGGGACAAACCCCACAGAACAGAGCCCCATTGATGGCGGCCATCAGGGCTGGGTGGGAGGAGACCAAACCAACCACTGGGTGGTGGAGGTGGCCGTGGGAGCCCTTGTCATCTTGTTCCAAGTGATGAGAGCCTGGAGGGGGGGGAGGTGGCATCTTGCCCCAAACAGTCTGGGCTCAACCCCAGCTCCAGAGCACAGGTGATGGCTGGGAGGGGCCATCCCTCCTCCCTGGGGTGTTGGGGCAGAGGTGTGTATTTCAGAGCCCAGGGGCCAGCCCAGCCAGGAGAAGATAAAAGGCCATTAGCAGCTCCGCAGCTCACTGCACTTCTTCCACATCTGTCTGCTCCGGTGCTCTGACAGCCATGAGGTCCTCCATGTCTCGGCAGACCTATGCCACCAAAGGAGGCTTCAGCTCCACGTCGGCCAGTGGAGGGGGCGGCTCTCGGACCCACACCAGCTTTAGTTCGGTGACGATGTCCCGCAGTGGGGGAAGTGGTGGTGGGGTCCGTGGTGGCCCCAGCACAAGTGGCTTTGGCAGCAGGAGCCTCTATAATTTGGGGGGCAGCAAGAGCATCTCGGTCAGCTTGGCCTCCTCAGGCCGGGCTCTGGGAGGCTTCGGCCTCAGCGGTGGGGCCTTCAGAGGTCTGGGTGGCAGCAGGCAGACATTTGGGCCTGTGTGTCCTCCTGGTGGGATCCAGGAGGTCACTGTCAACCAGAGCCTGCTGACCCCTCTCAACGTGGAGATAGACCCAGAGATTCAACGGGTACGCACCCAGGAGCGGGAGCAGATCAAGGTCCTCAACAACAAGTTTGCTTCCTTCATTGACAAGGTAGGCTGGGGTAGGAGTGGAAGCTGGGTCTCTGAGGCAGGGGTACTGGGCTATTCCAGCTCACACGTACAGGATGGGCTGGTGGGATGACTTTAATCTCCATCACCAGAGCCTGGAGGCTCAGATGTGGATGACCTGAACCAACTTCTGGGCCTTTGCTGGGAGCGTGGTCTCTATCCACCCTGAGGCCTGCTGGCCACGCCCACCTTGAGTGTGGGGGAGTCTTTCCGGTGGTCGTAGTCACCATGGTTACATAGTATTCTTATCTTATAATTAAAATTGGATTATGTCTGTTATTCTTCTGAATGTGGCGGCCCTTATCACTTTTATCATTTTTAGTATTTTTTATATTATGAAATAGGTACATTTTATATACATATCATGATCACACTCAACATTAACAATTTGTACCAGTATATGACATGACTTGATTTTTATTTTTTCCCATTTCCCTATTCACCCTACAATCCCCAGCCCCTATATACGTAAGCTTTGTTGCCATTTTTTTATTACGTCACAATTTTTTCTTTCCCCTCATAACTTACCCCACCCCATTTCCCTTTGAATAGTTTTTATTGTACAATATCTGACATACATTTTAGAACTCATATTCATTTCAGTTTCTCATATCAGAGAAAAGATACGATATTTACACATCTGTGACCTATTTATTTCACTTATGAGTATGTCCTGAAGGTATGTCCATTTGAGTATGAGCGACTCAAACTTGTTCTTTATGGCAGAGTAATACTCCATTCAATAGAAAAACTATATCTTCTTTAACCAACATCCAGTTGGTGGATTTTTGAGTTCTTTCCAAGATTTAGCTATCACAAACTGAGCTGCTATATACATGGGTGCACATATGTCACTGTGATATTAATCTTTTATTTTTTTCATGTATAGTCCTAGCAGAGGAATAGCAGCATCACATGGAACTTCTAATCCTAGTTTTTTGAGGAATCTCCGCCCTGATCTCCACAGTGTTTGCACTAGTCTACATTCCCACCAACAGTGGAGAAGGGTTCCTTTCTCCCTACAGCCTCGCCAAACCACTTTTATCATTTTATAGCTGGTGAAGTATGGCTCAAGAGGCCAATATGCTTCCAAGGCTGGAGTTCTGGCCCTGTTCTTCCAGGCTAGGTGGAGGTCTAGGCTGGCATGATAAGAACACAACCGGGGTGGGAGTTGGAGGGAAGTTTCCATCATTTCTCCTTTCCCTGGTCCATGTTCAGGCTAAGAAGCTCAGTTTGTGATGGACAATGAGGTTGGTCCCTGTTCGTAGCATTTGACCTATGGCAGGCTAGTAATGTCCTGAATCTCTTATTTGGTCCCCAGACAACTGGATGATTCTTAGACTGCTTTCTGGCATGTCTTAGCCTTTTTTTCTGGCATTTTCTACCTGGCTCTGAGCCACGGTAGATGATGGAGAAGATCTGGTATCCCTGGATACCATGGTTCTGGGAGCTATGTTTTTACAAAGAACATATAGAGTCACTTTCTCTCATGATATCCACTGAGATCCCACAGAGGGTCAGGATATACGATACTGTATCTGTTTTTAGAATTAGAAAACTAAAGTGAAGAGAGGCCAAGTAATCTGCCCAGGATCTTACAGGTCCTTGAAGACAGACATATAGAAGTGGGAGCTCAGTTTCCGGACGCCTTGGTTCTTGGCACCGAGAGATACACTTGCTGCCTGGAGATCTGGGCAACATCACTGTAGGCTGGGGTGCTGTGGAGGTGGGACTGGGGAGACCGGATGGCACAGGGTGAAGAAAGCTGCCTCACCACCTCCTCACCTTCTCCCCTAGTGACTTTTGCTTCTTCTGTGGGACTGTCTCAGAGGTCAAAGAAGCAAAATCTATCAGGCTTACAAAATCACAGCCTGGGATCTGGGGGTGTGAGAGCTTGGTGTCTGGTGTCTCAAAACACTGGATGAGCAGAGAAGTCTGTGTGTGCGTGTGTGAGTGTGTGTGTGTGTGTGTGTGTGTGTGTGTGTGTGTGTGTGTGTGTATGCTTCCTGAGCCTATAGAAACAGGTTCTGGGCAAAAGTTATTTAAACAAATCTTTTAGTTTAAAAAAATATGAAATATAAAGTTGCAAGAGTTGCATAAGAGTCTTGTATATTCTTTCAGATTCAGAATTTTAAGACATTTTGTCACATTTTTCTTTTTCTTTCTCTCTTTACATATCATTAACATTCTTAGCAGTTGATTTTATGCAGAATTTGAGTTCAGAAATTCTCACTAGTCCAGTTTACTGAGGATACGTGAGAAAGGGAAACCCATAGTGGAAACTTGACTAAGGTTACCAAGACCCACCAAGCTGGGACTCTTATGTTTACTGTCTTCAGAGTCCTTCCTCTGTCAGAGGGGACTGTCTGTCACTGCAGTGGAGACCGCTCCTTAGCAATGTGCTGGAGGCCCTGCACTGTTCCTGTCAGGCTGGCCTGGGCTGGCAGTGGCCAGGAAGGATGCCTGCCTGCTGACCCACCTTTCTCTCTAGGTGCGCTTCCTGGAGCAGCAGAACAAGGTACTGGAGACCAAGTGGGCGCTGCTGCAGGAGCAGGGACAGAACATGGGGGTCACCAGAAATAGCCTTGAGCCTTTCTTTGAGACCTATATGAACAGTTTGCGGAATAAACTGGACAGCATTCTGGGTGAGCGGGGAAGGCTGGATGCAGAGCTGAGGAATGTACAAGATGGCCTTGAAGACTTCAAGAACAAGTGAGGAGATACACCCCATTCTCGGGGGCCAGGGACCCACCTCAGGGCCGTGGAGTGAGAACTGATTCTCTCTGGTGCTCAGGTTGGGGGGCTGCTGCTTCCTGGAGAACTGGCATGTTGTATATTGTTATTTGAAGTTAAGTTATTTTTTTTTTTAAATTTAAGGCAGTGAGAATAGAATACTAAACCTCCATATTCTCACACCCTCTAATAATTTTTGACTCATAGTCATTTGCATCGGGTCTCTTCCCCCTCCTTCCTTTTCATCTTTCCTTATTGTCTTGAAACAAATCCGACCATCATGCCACTGATTCAGAAATATTTTTCTAGATATATTCATATAGTTAATCTGTCTGATATAAATGAGATATAAACACAGAGCTATAATCACACTTACAACTTTTAAAACAGTAATTCTTGGGGCCAGGGATTTAGCTCAGTGGTTCTGGCATCTGCTTGGCAAGTGCAAGGTCCCGAGTTTGATCCCCAGTACCACATACCACAGTGCTGGGCGTGGTGGCTCACGCCTGCAATCTTAGCACTCGGGAGGCAGAGGCAGGAGGATTGCTGTGAATTTGAGGCTAACTTAGGTACATAGTGAGTTCAGGGCTAGCTTGAACTACAAATTGAGAACCTGTCTCAAAAAACTAAAAACAAGTAAAGAAACAAAAAAAATAGTAATTCAATATCAAAAAATAACTAGCTAATTTGAAAATTTCAATTGCTCATAAATGTCACAAATTTAAAAAATACAGTTTGAGTCAAGCTTCCAAGAAAGGTTCACATATTATACTCAGTGGATATATATGTATGTATATTTACAAACTTTTTGTAGCTTTTCCTGTAATTCCACACTAGGGCTTTCTACACCTGGAAGCCTTAGCGAAGTGGATGTGGGGAGTGGCTGTTTTAAGGGACAGCTTGTTGTTGTAAGTGAATGCAAAGGTTAGCCACTGTTGGCACCTCTGCTCCTGTTCCTGTGGAGATTCCTAAGGGCTCAGACCAAAAGGCATAGCTGCTCTTGATTGCTCTTGTGCAATGTATTTGTTGCAAAAATTCTATACCTCTTTCTTCAAATGGGGGTGAAAGAGAGGATATGAAATAAAGGTAGCACCCCAAATATTTTTCACTGGATGGCTGCATTGAAGAGCTGTTTGCAAGGGTGTTCTCGGGCACTGGGTTCCCATCTGGGCTTCCTTAAAGCTGAGTGGGCCCAATGCCCGAGAGGCAGAATGGGGCTGAACCTGGCCTGAGCCTTCCCTGTGTACCAGGTATGAGGATGAAATCAACAAGCGCACTGCTCTGGAGAATGAGTTCGTGGTGCTCAAGAAGGTAAGCAGGGTGCTGGGGACTGGGAAAGGTGGCCCTTTGGCCACGAGGGTGCTGGGCTGACTGGGAAAGAGCTGAGACCCTGGAGGTCTGAAGGCCTGCTTCTCTCCCTCACTGCCAGGATGTGGATGCTGCATACATGTGCAGAATGGATCTGCATGGCAAAGTGGATGCCTTGGCACAGGAGGTTGACTTCCTGCAACACCTCTATGAGATGGTGAGAGGGAGAGTGGATGGGGTGATTTACATATATTTGCATACAGCATTGGGGTTCTCCATGGAAGTCTGAGCCGAGTTCATCAGTGCAACCCAACTGGTAAAAGATGAGATCTTGATCTTTTCAATTAATTGTATTGTTATGTATTAAGTGCTTTTGATGGGCTGAACACTGGGCCAACTCTTGTACAATTCCTTCAACAATTCCACAGTGCAGATACTTATTATGTTCTTTAGAGTCAAGGGCAATGGGGCTGAGAGTAACTTACTTATTCATAGTCACGGAGCTCATGAGAGGCAACTTAGCTTAGTGGTTCTGACATCTACCTGGGAAGTACAAGGTCCCGAGTATGATCCCTGGCACCACATACCACAGTGCTGGGTGTGGAGGCTCGTGCTTGTAATTCCAGCACTTGGGAGGCAGAGGCAGGAGGACTGCCTCATATTCAAGGCTCGCCTGGGCTACATAGTGAGTTCAGGGCCAGCCTGAACTACAAAGTGAAATACTATCTCAAAAGAATAAACATTAAAAAAAATCAAAAAAAGAATTAACCTATCTGTCTGTCTGCCTGTCTATCTATTATCTTCTATCTTGTTTTCTTATCTATCTCTACTTTAGTCTGTGTCACTGTAGGTTCTGCAGTCAGGCACCTGAGGTTTGAGACTGGTCTCCCTCTTATTGGTTTGTGACTTGGGGCAAGTTACTTGATCCACAGATGACTGGAACGGGTACAAGATGAGTTAGTGCCTATTAACTGTCTAACCCAGTGCTTGAACTAGAGAGTGAATACTTAGTGCATGGAGGTGGTCGTCATCCTCTCCCGGGCTGCCCAGTGAGAGGCTGGAGGTGAGACCAGAAGGTAGATGGCACTGATGTTTAGAGGGAGGGCTACCCATCAGGAGCCTCAGAGGAGGACTTTGTCCTGGGTCAGTGGCTGATTGGTCAAGCTGGAGTGGAGGGCAGTTTGGTGGGGGCCTAGGAGGGACCTCAGGAGACATGGAAGCAGAGCTGCCTGGGAGCCGGCGTGCTCTACAGCCTCCTCTGCTCTCATGGAATCTTGCCTCCTTTTCTTAAGCAATTCTGGGCTGCTTTTCCCAGGCATGTGCTCCAGCTTGTGTGTGAAAGCAATGGCCCTAGAAACTCAGGAAACGCTCAAGACTATCACACATTTGCAGGGACCCAGGAAACTTCTGGGTTTGTCGCTTGACTGGCTGGTTCCAGCCTCGACCCCACCTGTGTCTGGTGCTTTAGAATGTGTCAATTATCTTTTGAGTCTCTCTCCTCACTTGTAGCGGGACTGGCTTGGAGTCCCATGGCTGTGGTCAAGATGACTGGGCACAGGGTGCAGGTAGCTAGCTGGTTGGCACTAACTGCTCCCACATGCCCTAAGGTGACTTTCAGGAGAGCTGTGGGCAGGCTACCTGACTGTGGTCTGAGGACCAGAGGCCCTGAATGTGCTCAGTGCCAGGCACTAGCACAGGGCAGGAAGCACGAGTTCCCTTCCTTCTTTTCTTTGAGACAGGGTCTCACTTTGTGATTGAGGATGGCTTTGAACTCATGGCGATCCTCCTGCCTCTGCCTCCTGAATTCTGGGATTATAGGCCTGCACCACCATGCCTGGTCACTTCCCCTTCCCTGTCCCCACATTTCTGTGATCCCTCAGAGGCTTGAAGATCTCCAGAACCAAGCCAAGGTTGTAGAGGTGGGAGCCTATCTCACAGCTGGGGAGGTGACACTTCTTAAATTGGGCTTACACCTCAGGCACAGTTGGAGGAGAGGAGAGTGGCATGTCTGATGCCAGCTGGTGGCCCTGTCCTCTGTGCTCTGCTGTTTTCCTGGGGCCTGGGCTCAGGGCACTGATAAGAGCTGCTTCTAATTCTTCAGGAGCGGAGCCAGGTGCAGACCCATGTGTCTGACACCAATGTGGTCCTGTCCATGGACAACAACCGCAACCTGGACCTGGACAGCATCATCGCTGAGGTCAAGGCCCAGTATGAGCTGATCGCGCAGAGAAGCCGGGCAGAAGCTGAGGCTTGGTACCAGACTAAGGTCAGAAAATGGCAGGCTCAGGTGTAGGGCTGGGAGAGGCCTGGGCCAGGCAGACCCTAGGACTGCTGAGACCAGGTACACTCAGTCTCCACACAAACCTCCAGCCAGGAGGACGGGCTCTGGGACCAGTGGGTCCACATTTGGACAAGCTTTCCTGTGCTCACTGCCATTTCTTTGTCTTCTAGTATGAGGAGCTGCAGGTGACAGCTGGGAAGCATGGAGACAACCTTCGGGACACCAAGAATGAGATTGCTGAGCTCACCCGCACCATCCAGAGGCTGCAGAGTGAGGTGGATGCAGCCAAGAAGCAGGTGGGTCTCCATCCGGGGCCTGGGCTTGGGCCTGGGCAAGGGCGGTGCTGTGGGGCCTCTCACTGCTACCTGAGGTCCCGGGCTGCTCTTTTCACACAGCAGGCAACTCAAAGGTGGGACAAGATCAAGTGCTCTTTCTACAGGGGAGGGAACAGGCCTAGAGAGGGGAAAGGTTTTGTCTAAGGCCACATGGTGTGTAAGCAGCATAGTGGGAGGGAAAACTTCCTTAGGAGACCGTCTCCGAGGAGTCAGAGCAGGGGGCTGGGGCTCCAGGGTCCAGGTCACACACACTGACCCCATGAAGATAAGGCTAAAGGTGTTAGTCCTTCTCCAGACCAGAATGAGACATTTGGCTAGTAGTGAGGTTGTTTCATTTACTTTTACATTCTTCTAAAGCACTGGTTAGACTTCATTAAGGGCTTTCCTAGCGCTGCTACTTGACCTTGCTATCTAATAGCATCCCTTCTCTTGGAGCACATTTCTCCTCTCATTCTTTCCATGTTGGTTTGGGCAAAAATTAGGGGATGGTGCTGCTGGCTTACGGGCAGGGAGATGGACAGGATGGAGCCTTCCCAACACCTTTCTCCCCTGGGCAGTGTCAGCAGCTGCAGGCAGCCATTGCAGAAGCTGAGGAGCGTGGAGAACTCGCGCTCAAAGATGCTAAGAAGAAGCTGGGAGATCTGGACACAGCTCTGCACCAGGCTAAGGAGGACCTGGCCAGGCTGCTTCGTGACTACCAGGCCCTGATGAATGTCAAACTGGCTCTGGATGTGGAGATCGCCACCTACCGCAAGCTGCTGGAGAGCGAGGAGAGCAGGTGGTGACCCTGGGCCTGGCGGAGAAGGGCTTCCCAGTCTGCGCTGTGGAGAGCTCATGCGGTCTGCTCGGTGTCCGTGGAGAGGGCGGGCGCACCAGGGAGCAGGGCCCCTGCGGTGTCCAGGGGGAGCTCCCTCCTGTGCTGCGGTCTGCTGCTTCTCTCTCCGTCCATGTGGGATGGCACAGCATCTGCAGTCCCAGGGCTGCTGGCCACCCTCTGAGGAGGAAGCCTCCTTTTCCAATCCCAGATTCCACCACCAGTGGATACTTTGGAAGGAAATAGATATCTTCTTGCAGAAGGCAGGAAACAGAGAAGTGGGCAGAAACGGCGCTGTTCACAGTGGGCTTTGCCTCCCAGGAGGCTGGGCTGCTGTCCATGATGCCCACGGGGAGCAGTGCAGGGAAGGGGGTGAGGGGGATGGAGGCTGGCAAGCTGCCCACCACCTATAGCTCGGGCTTCAGACCCTGGGAAGAAGTGCCTGGCCCTGGCACAGCCACAAACCCACCCTGACTCCTGCCTTTGTCACTGGACCCTGGCACTGAGCTAGTCCAATGTAAGGGAGAGGGAGGGAGAGTTTATGCGTGGGCTCCTGCGGCTGCTGACTCGGGGCGGGCCTTTTTTTTGCTTCTCCTAGGATGTCTGGAGAGTGTCCGAGTGCAGTTAGCATTTGTGAGTATTTGCTGTGCAGCTCCTGCCCCAGCCCTGCCTGGCCCCAAACTGCTCTGCTCACCTCTCCTGTACTTGCCCTAAAGTGTACCCCTCCACTGAATCTCTGGGGACAAGCACACAGGGTCCTACAGAGCGAGCTTCCTGTCTGGGCTTCTCTGCCCAGTTCCCAGGTTCTGCTGCTTGATTTCCGCCCCTCCCCCGTCCTTCCCCGGCCTGGCTTCCCTGCCTCACACAGACCCTTTTCCTTGCAGCTGTGACCGGAAACTCCACCACTGTGTGCGGAGGAGGCTCGGCTGGCTTTGGGGGGGGCACCTCCCTGGGTGGCGGTGGTGGGTTTAGCTCCAGTGTGGGCTACAGCACTGTCAAGGGAGGGCCTGTCTCCGGGGGGACCTCCATCCTTCGAAAGACCACCACGGTGAAGACGTCCAGCAGGAGGTACTAGCCACTGAGTCCTGCCAGCTGGGGCCCACTAGTCCTTTCTTTGCCCCCCTCACCCACTTCTGCTGCCCTCCTCACCTACCTTCTTATGAGCAGCCCCAGGGACTACAGATTCAGCATGTCTGTAGCACACTGCGCACAATTTGCATTTGGCCAGGAGTGCGAATCTACCCAGGTTTTCTCCTTGGTTGTGGGATGGGATAGGAAGGGAGCTTAGGGTCACCTGCTTGGGGGATGTGTTTGGGTGATTTGGGGTGACCTTCTGGCCACTGGGAGAAGGCTGGATGTTCCAGGCCCCCTCAGCTTCCCTCCCCTCCTCAGCCCTCTGCTCTGGGTCCAGGACAGGCTGGGCAAGGAGAGAGGGAAGTCAGAAGTGTATCTGAAGACTCTCCAATGTCTTCAGTCTGCCAGCAGACCAGACTCATCCCTTCCATGAGCCTTCCCACATCTCTGTACCCCATCTGTGCTTGTGATGTGTCTCAATAAACAGCAGCTGTGTTGTCTGGCTGTGGCTCAGTTGCTCTGTCTGGGGGCTTGATGTCGTGTCAGTTGACTGGTACCCGATGGTGGAGGTAGCTGCACAATCCCTCTGCCCCAGGCACACTGGCTTGACGGGCTCGTGTTCCCCACACTAGGGTTCTGGCCTGCTGAGCAGCAGCAGCAGCAACAGCCTTGGGCTCAGAGAGTGGAGGGAAGTAGCTTGGCGCAGGCCTGTCCGCTAGGTGCCCGCTCCTGCCCGGCCCCAGTGTCCATTCAGACCTTCCTCCTGCAGGGCAGCAGTGAGACCAGCTCAGGGCAGAGGCCTAAGCTTCAGAATCAGGCTGATGTGCGTTCACATCCAGGTTCTTCCGCTCACTAGCTCATTTCCTTGCACAGATCACATCACCTCTCTGAGCCTCAGTTTCCTCCTTTGTAAAATCAGGGCTGTGAAGGGAACATTTGGCTTAGAGGGAGAGGAGCCCTCAGAGAATCGGTCCTCTTTGCTTTCCTTTCCACAACTTCTGGCCTCCTAGCACATTACCTTGGGGTCGGATGATTTTTCTCTTAGCCCCCCTATCCAGTCATCAGCACAACCCCAAATTTAATTGGGTTTAGTGGCTTATGAAGATATTTCTTTTTCTTTTTTTTTGAGACAGGGTCTCACTTTGTAGTTCAGGCTGGCCCTGAGCTCAGCCTCAAACTCTCATCACAGCAATCTTCCTGCCTCTGCCTCCCGAGTGCTGGGATTACAGGCGTGAGCCACCACGCCCGGCACTGTGGTATGTGGTACTGGTTGCTGCTGGGGTGAGTCTCCACACCCAGTATTGTTATGTGGTTACCGGGGGATCAAACTGGGCCCTTGCGCTTGCAAGACAGGCCCCGGAACTACTGAACTCTATCCCCGGCCCTGAAGATATTTCTTTGCCCAAGAATTCAGCAGGGCACATGATACCAACCTTATAGACAGCTCATGTCTACAGTGGCACTCTAGTTAGGGTAGGATAGTGATCCTCAGGGTTGCAGTTTCATTCCTTAGAGTCCCTGCTCCCTGCCCCTGCTTTTGTGGCACTGTGCTTCAGGATCACTTCCTTCTTCAGCTCCACAATTCTCCACTCCAAGCCTGGTCCTCATGCTTCAACTACACCCAAGTAGTTCCTCCTGGCCAAACCCTGTGCAAGCAGCGCTCTGCCCCCCTGCAGGAGCCATCCTGACTGCTGCAGGCCCCAGGCCAGGGTGGGCGGAGCCTGCTTACTTCCAGCTTGCTCTCTCCACCCCTTGGGGAGCTGGGGGGCTTTGCAGCTCCTCCCCCAGGGCTGGGCTGCTGGCAGAGGATGCTGAGCAAATCCTGCGGCACAGCCGGAACACAGGCCAGCCCTTGGCAGAGCCAGCCCTGCTAGGCTGGGCAGACCTGGGCGGGCCCCGTGGTCAGCAGCACACTCCCAGGCTCTGCTTCTCTCTGGCCTAAGGGCCTGGAGTTAGGTAACTCCTCCAGTGCACTCTTCTGCGGATGATAGAGTTTCTGCAAAGCCTCCTGGTGCTGTGAAGCCTTGAGCTGACTCAGTCTTCTCAATAGCCTATGCTACACTTATCATTCCCGTTTGGCAGATGAGGAAAATAAGACACAGAGTGCTTAAGTAGCTGATCCAGGGTCACACAGCTAATATGTAACAGAGTAGGGTGTGGCCCCAGAGGCCAAGCTCTTAACAGGCTATGCTGGTGATATAGAGAAAGGATGCAAGTGTGTACGTGTGTGTATGTGTGTGTGTGTGTATGTATGTGGTGTGTGCACGTGCATGGTGCTGGGGATTGAACCTTGGTCCACATGCCTTCCAGGTGAATGCTTTTTCTTGAGTTATGGCCCTAGGTTTAGAAAAAAATGGAAAAGTAGGGGATGTGAAAGTACAAGGGGAATTGGATGCTATGTAGTCCAGATTTTGGGAAGAACTTGCCTAAGTTAGTTAATAAATGAATGGTAAAGTAAAAGAAGATTATTGAAATTAAATTTAGGACTCAGAAACTGAACAGCAGAGATAGTTTCAATCATCACAAACTAACACTCGCAATCTTATTATAGTCCAGGAGGCCCCAGTAACAACACATCATTTGGAAAGACTGCCAACTCTGTCAGGAACATGTTACTTAGAAATATGAATTTTGGCTTCCTACACAAAGCTGCTGGAACCTGAGGGCTGGGGAGGGTGTGCCTCGAGGTGTGGGGAGGGCCTCAGCACGCTGCAGGGCTCACGGTTCCTCCTCTGCATCCACCATAGCCTCCCTCCTGCTACCTGTCTCACTCAGCAGTTTGTATGCTAGCAGTAGGCATGCACACGAGTAATCCCAGCTACTCTGGAGGCTGAGGCAGGAGGATTGAAAGTTTGAGGAGGGCCTTGGCAACTTCAAGAAATTCTGCCTTTAAAAAAAGAAGGAAAAGAGGAAGAAGGAGAGGGGGAGAGAGAGAGGGTTCTATACTTGATTTTGTGCAACAGTGATGTGGCTGGCCAGGACGACAGACCAGAAGGGAGACCAAGGGAGTCCTGGACACAGACTCGCTTCTGTCCCCACCTTCCTGCCCTCCTGGCTGCCTCCTGAAATGCTGACAAGCTCTTTCCTGGGAATCTCTGATCCCTTTGCTGGCTCCAGCTCCCGGAGCGTGACTCAGGCCTGTGGGACAGTTGGGGTTGGGTGACCGACCCGGCCAGGGAAGGAGGGGCTCTTTCCCACACCAGGCACCAGGTTTGGGGCTGAATGACAGGAGGTTCAGGATCCATAATCCTGGTTGAATGTGAGAGCTTTGCCACTCTTACCGGAAAGCCCTGGGCAAACACGCTTGCCTTGCTCCACACCTGAAGCAGCTCATCCCTTTGTGTAGGGGTTGGGACAACTGCCAAGGGCAGAGGGCCACGGTGGGCAGTGAGGAAAGTGGTGTGTATGGTGGGATGGGGGAAGGGTGAGCTTTTGGCTGTCACCACGAGGTAGACCCTTCTGTCACTTGTTGCTGCCTGGTAGGAAGGAGAGATCTTTCCTAGAAAGGGTGCCCTCCTGTGCTCTCCCTTCACCAAGGGCTGCACAGTGGTCTCGCCTGAGAAGGTCTCCCTTACATCTACCTTTAGCTTCTTATGCTTGGGTTGAGGATTTTGTAAATGTCTAGCAATTCCTAGTTAATAGTAAGGTCACGGAATATGGCTGTAGATCGGAGCTTCTGATCTGGCTTTCTGATAGGATTTATCAATGGCGAACACTAGACTATCTGTCGTACCTTAGTGATTGTCTGCAAGAATAAAGCCATGTACCTCAAGGGCCCAATCATGTAACAAGAGAAAGGCTGGAGAGGAATGGGCCACATCAATGGGACACAAGGCATGCTAAGGCTCCCGGGTCCTCTGGTGGGTCTGGACAAGCTGCTGTGGGCTTTTTCTTTTCTCTGGAGGTTCCATGCATGGCAGGGTCTCCCATGTGAACCTAGCTGGTGTGAAGGTGGCGCAGAGTTTAAGATCATAAGTTCTGGCATCAGATAGGAGAGGCTTCCCACCTCCTACTCCCTAGCTCTCTGATCTCAGACAGGAAAGTTTCCAATTGTGACCCCATGCTTCACATCCATGGGCACAAAATAAGACTGCCTCAAAATTCCCTCTGCTCCTGGCTTGCTCTTTTTTCCACTTAACTTGAACACAGCTCCAGACTCAGCATACCCGCAGCATTTTTTGCAGTATTGGAGTGGTGTGGCCACAGGTACAAGATCCCAACGATAGGCCGAGAGCCATCCTGGGCTTTGCCCCTGCTGATACAAACTCTCTAGCAACTCCCAAGAGTCACTCAAACCCAGGGGCCGTGGAGGGTGGGGTGGTGGGCAAGAGATACAGAGACAGAGGTGAGAAGTCAGGGTGACCTCCCTCTTCCTCTTCAGGGAGGGCACCAGGTAATCGGACTTTAGTTTACCTCGGGGTGAAGTGGCTCTGGCAGCCCCCGAGATGTGAAGTGTCTCCTTCCTTGGGTGCCCAGTGCTCAGGGACAGAGTGATATTGGCAGATACTGGACCTTTCACCCTGACCAGCTGGTCCCATCAAGTTTATTCTGAACCTGACTGTAGACTAGCTGGGTCACACGGCAGGCAGACAGACCTCACACCAAGCAGCATAGTGCTGGTGAGAGGATATAAGGTGTGAAGACTTTGAGGTGAGGCTGATGTGGGCTTGAGTTGTGGCTCTACCACATGCTGCACAAACACTGGGAGTCATTTGACCCTTCTGAGTCCTCATAAGTAGAGATGATGCTGCAGCTGCAGAAGGTCTTGAAGAAGACTCCTCAACAAGCTGTATGTACATCAGGAATTCTGCATATGGCTTAGTGGGGCAAATACTGCTGGAAAGAATTCTTTTTTTTTATTGAAATCTTTATTGGTACACTCCGTAATGGGAATTTGTACCAGTTTAAGACACAACTTAATTCTCATTTTTTCCCATAGCCCTACCCACCCTACCACCCCCATATATATATATATATATATATATATATATATATATATAAAATTTGTTTCCTGGAAAGAATTCTTGAGTGTCCACCCCTTTCCTGGCTGGAGATGGGTCCTACTCATTCAACAGAAGGTGGTCCTGGCTCTGGAATCCCCTGTTGTGGGCGATGGCTTTAATCCATTGCTTCAGCTTCCTCTTGTGAACACCTGCAGGGGCCTGGGCCTCTGGTCCTCACAGCCAGAGCTCCACCACCACTCCAGGCCCTAGAGGCCACCTGAGCAGTTACAGGGTGAGGTCAGTCAGGTTGAGGCAGAACAGAGGTGGAGGGGTGGAGAAGGAGCTGGTGGAACTCCCAGGAGGTCTGTACTTATCCTTAGGCCTGGATCTGTGAGCATCTTCTTGTCACCTGCAGACTCCTTTCTCTCTGCATGGAAGGACCCATGTTTACTGTGGCCAACTTTCATTTGTCCCAGGGGAGCTTGGGCCAGTGGGATTATTTAGATAGTGGTCTCTGCTCTGTCTCTGATTTGGGGTCACTTTCTCCACAAAGGAGTGAGGAGATGAGGATAACATAGGTTCATCTGATTTCCACTAGTAGTGACAATGGCAGGGCCTGGGTGGGAAGAGAATCCGTGTCTACTGACCTGTGTGCCAGGTGCCCTAGCTACGCTATCCCACTAATGTAGTCTCGTTTTATAGAGGAGTAAATGAATGGATGGGTTCAAAGAAGTTAAGTGATCTGCCTCAGACTGCACAGTGAGTAGCAACACGTGGAATCTGAACACAGATCTCTTGGTCTCAGTGGGGAAGAACTTAAAATGGGGATTAAACCTGGGATTTTGCATATGAAACTGTGGCTCTGAGAAGGGGCCCTTTGGTTTTACCACTCTGCTAACTTGCCTTCCATGTTATGAGTTTCTGCTTGGACACTTGGTCATTCTGGGAATCAGAGCATGATCTTTTCTGGTGGAGCCAAGCAAACCGCAGGGCAGCAGAGGAAGTAGCAGGCAGCATCCCTCAGGTCTTGGAGTGGGCTCTGCTGGGCCGTGAGCAGAGGGCCTGAGGACACAGGGCCTGAGCAGAGGGCCTGAGGACACAGGGATTGAGCAGAGGGCCTGAGGACACAGGGCCTGAGCAGAGGGCCTGAGGACACAGGGGCCTGAGCAGAGGGCCTGAGGACACAGGGCCTGAGCAGAGGGCCTGAGGACACAGGGGCCTGAGCAGAGAGCCTGAGGACACAGGGCCTGAGCAGAGGGCCTGAGGACACAGGGGCCTGAGCAGAGGGCCTGAGGACACAGGGGCCTGAGCAGAGGGCCTGAGGACACAGGGCCTGAGCAGAGGGCCTGAGGACACAGGGGCCTGAGCAGAGGGCCTGAGGACACAGGGCCTGAGCAGAGGGCCAGGGTCTTATAAGGCAGTGTGTGTCACTACCTCCCGTCTCTACTCAGGACCTGGCCCCATGCCTGGCTGGTCTGTGAGGGACATCTGGACAACTTGCTCAAGGTGTGCAGAGTGGGCTGTGAACTTGAACCCAGACCTTTGAATCCAAAACTCTGCTGTGGAAGAGAATGGCAATGTGATTCTTGTCTGGTGCAGACTGCTGTGGGGCAGGTGTGGTGGGGAGGTAGTAGGGGCCCTGTAGAGCAGGACCTGGGCTGGGCCTCTGACCCGGGAGCTTCTCCTGGAGGGGAATGGGCCAGGATCCAGGAACCTGTGCCCTCCCAGTGACTTCTGAAGGTGTGTTTAGTGACATGCTTAGTAGGTGTGAGGAGGATGGGCTGCTGCCAAAGGCCAAGCCCAGAGATGTTTTGGATTTTTCCCTTTATGCCCCTGTAACCAAGCCCTAGGCTCCGGCCCATATAAAGGACCCAGGCTGAGGGCTCTGGCAGTCACACGCCTGGCCTTCTTGCCTGTTTGGTAGCCCTGAGCTTTCTGTCCTCTCTAGCCATGATTGCCAGACAGCAGGGTAGCCGGGGCATATCCCGGGGCTTCAGCAGTGGCTCGGCCGTCATCGGTGGGGGCAAGAGGGTTGCCTTCAGCTCGACCTCCATGTCTGGGGGTGCAGGGCGCAGCTCTTCTGGGGGTTTTGGTACCAGGAGCCTCTACAACCTCAGGGGGAGCAAGAACATCTCGTGCAGTGTGGCTGGGCCTCGCCAAGGTTTTGGTCTTGGGTACGCTGGGGGTTATGGCACTGGCAGCTTTGGTGCTGGTTTTGGCACTGGCGGCTTTGGTGGTGGATTTGGAGGCTCCTTTAATGGTCGGGGTGGTCCCGGCTTCCTGGTGTGTCCTGCTGGAGGGATTCAGGAGGTCACGATCAACCAGAGTCTGCTGACCCCGCTCCACGTGGAGATCGACCCTGAGATCCAGAAAGTCCGGACAGCGGAGCGGGAGCAGATCAAGACCCTCAACAACAAGTTCGCCTCTTTCATCGACAAGGTAGCCTGCGCTGGAGAGAGGAGCCTGAAGCCACTTTCTCTGTTCTGAG
This sequence comes from Petromus typicus, assembly GCA_004026965.1. Classification (NCBI taxonomy): domain Eukaryota; kingdom Metazoa; phylum Chordata; class Mammalia; order Rodentia; family Petromuridae; genus Petromus; species Petromus typicus. Next base: position 70,672 of record PVIR01001201.1, on the reverse strand, counting down.
AGCTCAGGTCTCAGCCTATGCATGGCGTGGGGGAAGCCCTGAAACTTTGCCGGGCTTCCATTTCACTGTGAAGGGAATGGTCACCCAAGTCTTCCTCGTTTGCCCCATGACTGTGGGCAGACAGGATGCTCCAAGCAGGCCTTCCACTGCAGCCTGAGATAAACTGCAGAATGGGCAAATTGACTTTTCTAGCTCTAGTCGCTCCAACTTTAAAGTATGCCTTGGTTTGTCTTAGGTTTTAATTTTGAAAATAGTAATTCACTCCATTAGTACTGTTGCTATTGGCACCTCTGTTCTGAGAGCAGAAGAAATCAGAAAAGGTTTTGCAGATGGAAAGCGACCAATTCCCAAGACAGATTCTGGGTCTCAGAGGCATCTTGGGCAGCCTCCTCTCTCAATTTCCTGACTCTGGGCAAGACTTCTCATTTCTGAGTCTGTTTGAAGAGCAGAAGAAATGTTTCTTTATATTTTCTTCAGTGCTAGGCATCGAATCCAAAGTCTTTTCTCTGAGCTACGTCCTCAGCCCCCTTTAAGGTTTTTAATTCTGAGACACGGTTGTGCTAAGCTATCCAAGCTGGGCTCCATCTTTCTGGCTCAGCTTCCCACGTACCCCTGTGCCTGGGTAATGTTCTCTTTTTGGAGCCCAACTTCCTTTTTCATGCAAAGCCTGGAGACTGAAGTTGCGAAAACTCATGACTCGTGACAGCTAAGTGTGATGGATGAGGGTGAGCAGAGCAGCGCGGAGAGCTGAGTCACCCCAAGGTGACGGGGTTGAAGAGTACAGCACAATCTCAGGCTGCGGTGTATCAAAGTCTTAGCCCTCTTACCTGTCTGGGAAAAATGGAACGATCTTGGAGAGCAGGCAGACACAAAAGCAAGGGTAGGGTTCGTTAGCGCTTCTCTGTCCTCTCACTTCATCTTATCTTTGCGTTCAGAAAGTGTCAATCTCCTTTAGCTGCTTCCTTTTAATTGGAGCGCTCCTGAGGTGGAGATATCTAAGCTATTTCCTTGGCTTCTCTGGCTGAATCTTCTTACCCAATGAGGGAAAGTTCCGAGAAGTTCCAACCAGGCTGAAAACGGCCAGCTGTGCACAGGTTCTGGGACTCACCAGGTATCTCAAAAGCCTTTAGTGAGCATGTCTTGCCTTTGCCTTGGGTCAGGATCACTTGAATGCCAAGGCCTCCAGACTCTGGCTATATCTCCTCACTTTATTTTATTTGGTTATTTGCTGAAGTTCTGTGTTGTTCTTTAGTAGATCCAGTCAGGGCCCTATGGTTTTCTGTGTTGGGGAACTGGTCTTGCTGTACTGTTGGGTCTCTGCTCTGGTCATGCTGTGTTCCGCAGAGCCCACGGGTCCCTTTGTGTTATGGGCTTGGCCGTGGGGCTGCTGTGTGGATTCCAGTGAGAGGTGCCCTGGAACTGCAACATGGCACAATTGCATAGGGGGGCTCTTGGCCCACCTGGTTGCCTTGGATTGACAAGGCTGGTACTGCCCTTGATGAACCCTCCTACCTGAGCCATAGGCCCTCATCAGCTGACCAGCTTCCTTTCCAACACAGGTGCGGTTCTTAGAGCAGCAGAATAAAGTCCTGGAGACCAAATGGAAGCTCCTCCAGCAGCAGACAACCACTACATCCAGCAAAAACCTCGATCCTTTCTTTGAGACCTACATTAACGCCCTGAGGAAGCAGCTGGATGCCCTGGCCAATGAGAAGGGTCGTCTGCAGTCGGAGCTGAAGATGATGCAGGACAGTGTGGAGGATTTCAAGACCAAGTATGTAAACAGGAAGGACCCCACTCCCCACTGCACTCACTGCTCTCCCATGGTCCAGGCCCATTGCATGCTCTCCTTGGTTTAGAATCTTAGGATCTAAAGAACTCCAGGGGAGGCAGGAAGGTCCTCTAGTCTGTTCCTCTGTGACCACACAGTCATGTTTCTGCGGGCTAAGGTCGAGAAACCCCAAAGTGCTCTGAACAATTAATTTGTGATAGACTCAGGGAACTGGGTGTGCCAGACATAAATGGGATCGGTGACTGAATGGACAAAAAGCAGAACACACGGTCACAGGTACACAGGTTGTACAGGGATGGTGCTGGCTTGGACACGGATTCTTTGCTTATTAGCTGTATGATCTTGGGTAAGCTGTTTATTCACTGAGTCTCAGTTTTAAAAAACTTTAATGTGGATAAAATTATTTAATTTTTAAAATGGTGATAATATGCCTATATTAGGGGTTGTGAGAAATAAATGAAATTAAGTGAGATAGAGAAAGTATGTAGCATAGAGCTAGACAGAATAAATACCAATATACAGTAGCTGTTGTTTTGCTCACTATAGTATGGAGTTGAGAAAATTAGTACCAACACTCTCTTACCTCATTCATACACCAGACAAAGGGCACTGGGAATTTAACCTGCCCAAATGGCCAGAAAAGAATTCTCCATGGAAAGAAAATCAACTAGATCCTTGGTGATTTTTTTCCTCACCCCTTATGTCTTTTAATATAGTCTTTTTAGGTCTCTGAATAAACCTAGGCCTAGACTCTAACTTCATGCATGGTAATTTCTCAATCAATGTATCTGGAATGAGTATCATGGAAAGCAGCTAATGACCTGGATATTTCCACATGGATGAGAGCTGAGAAACACCATCTCATGCTGGGCTTTTCCATTCTTTCCTCACCCCCAGGTATGAAGATGAGATCAACAAACGTACAGCTGCAGAGAATGACTTTGTGGTGCTCAAGAAGGTGAGAAATGAGGGTAACAAGGAAGTGCTGCCCAGGAACCTTTCCCTTTGGCAGTGTTTTTGGCTGGTGTCATGGTTTTGTCCAGCTCTGCCTCATCTTCATCTCACTTGGTGCTACCCAGATCTGCTCTGGGTGACACAACCAGGTTCTAGGGAATTCTGGAGTTTTCTCATTTGGACAATAAACTTCTTTGTCCGGAAGTTGAAGAGCAGGATATGTCAAATCATCAGTCCCTTGCTACTCTACCTGGTCCTGGAAAGCCTTTCCTAAATGCAGCTGAGCACACCTTTAGATGGCAAATGACATCCCTTGTCCTCACTGTAATTCCTATACCCTAGCTCTCCTCCCTATTCCTCTGCTGCAGGATGTCGATGCTGCTTACATGAACAAGGTGGAGTTGGAGGCCAAGGTGGATGGCCTTAATGATGAAATCAACTTCCTGAGGGTGCTCTACGAAGCGGTGAGGACTCTTTTTCCCTTCCATTCAGGGGAAGGGGATGCCTTTTCTATGAGCTGCCCATTAGTTGAGAGTCACAGTTCTAGACCAGACTCCAGTTTCCTTTCTTCCCTCTGAGCAGTGGCTTCTCAGCAAGATTTCAGGGAAGAAGGGTCGGGATGAAATGAAAAATCTAACTCAGACCTTCTCAAAACCAGATGCTGACCATCCCAAGTGTGTGTGGGTTAGAATTCATGGTGTCTTACCATTGTTCTGAGGAAGTAGATGGATTCCATTCCCTTCTACCTAGTGCTCCAGACACCCTCTGCTTTCGCCATGAGAATGCTTATGGTCCTCAGGGAGCAATAAAGACTAGAAATTTTGTTTTATGTGTTGAAACATCTCCAGCCACTTGATATCTACTTAGAAATTTACTCCTCTTCCCACATAGTGGGAACACTGGTACTGCCTCCCTTTGAGTCTGTTTCATAGCCATTTGCACCACAACAGAGATCTGGTGAGAGGGACCGTGGGGACTGATGGGAGACATCTTCCTCGTAGGAACTGTCTCAGATGCAGACCCATGTGAGTGACACATCTGTGGTCCTGTCAATGGACAACAACCGTGACCTGGACCTGGACAGTATCATCGCTGAGGTCCGTGCACAGTATGAAGAGATTGCCCAGAGGAGCAAGGCTGAAGTGGAGGCCTGGTACCAGACCAAGGTGGGTGAGGGGACACGTCAGAGGATGGGGGCTGTGGTACTCTGTTTTAGGGACTGAAAAGTGATTGTCAGCTGGAACTCACAAGAAATAAGAGTGAGTAGACTCTGCTAGGCATCGTTGATCTGGTTGGATTTGGAATTGCTTGACAGTTTGTGTTGTCCCTACTGTCTGGACCCCACCCAGATATCCTTGACCTACAGTTCCCTGGGTCTGCTTGGGTATTAGGTTCAGCAGCTTCAGACCTCAGTTGACCAACATGGGGACAACCTGAGAAGCACCAAGAATGAGATTTCGGAGCTCAACAGGATGATCCAGAGGCTTCGGGCAGAGATTGAGAATGTCAAGAAGCAGGTGGGCACCACTTTTGCTCTGCTGAAGGACAGGCCCAGGCCTAGCGTAGATGTCTGTGGTGGGAAAACAGACAGAGCAGGGCATCTGGAGCTCATTGCACAAGCCCTAGCTGATGTGATCTAGCTGATGTGACCTGTCACTGTAGTAAACAGATTTCCTTGTTCTTCTTTCCTGTTTTCGTGGAGGCATCGGTGGGCTCTGAATGAATGAAACTCTTCAGAGTTAGGGAAGGTGGTGAGAAGGACAGATAGAATTCTAATGCTTTAAATCATGGCTGGCTGGCCCAGGAGAGAGTCAGGTGCAAAGATCTTGAGAGCAGGGCACTGATGCTGACTGTCCAATGCCTTTACCCACAGTGCCAGACTCTGCAGACATCTGTGGCTGATGCAGAGCAGCGTGGGGAGCTAGCCCTCAAAGATGCCTATAGTAAGCGCACAGAGCTGGAAGTGGCCCTGCAGAAGGCCAAGGAGGAGCTGGCCCGGATGCTGAGCGAGTATCAGCAGCTCCTGAGTGTGAAGCTGGCCTTGGACATTGAGATCGCCACCTACCGCAAACTGCTGGAGGGCGAGGAGTGCAGGTGAGGGGGGCAGTCCCTCTTACGGAGGGACAGAGAGGTCCAGGGCCCTGAATCTGGGCCTCTCCTGAGCTGTGTGCATCAGAACTGGGCCAGTACATTACAAAGCAAGATGGTGTAGGTAACAGCACTCAGCCTTAGAATCTGGCTGCTCAGGGGTAGAATAGGTGCACAAGATCTGCTTGCTGAGTGAAGAATCTGTCTTGGCTTGCTGTGATTCATGGCTTCCTCTCCTCCACAGGATGTCTGGAGAATGCCAGAGTGCTGTGAGCATCTGTAAGTACCTTCTGCCCTTGCCATGCTACCCTTTACCCTGGTCTGGCCCGAGGGCTATGGGCACTAGGAAGTAACTGTGTCCTTTTCCTCTCCTGCAGCGGTAGTCGGTGGTAACGTCAGCACTCAAAGCATCGGTGGAGGATTAGGCCTCCGTGGAGGATTAGGAGTTGGTGGAGCATTAGGAGTCGGTGGAGGATTAGGCGTCGCTGGAGGATTAGGCGCCGGTGCAGGATTAGGCGTCGCTGGAGGATTAGGCGCCGGTGGAGAACTTGGCCTGGGCACTAGTCTTGGCTCTGGCTCTGGAAGTGGCTTTGGGCTTAGTGGCGGTGTTAGTGGTGGTTCTGGCGGAAAAATCGTCTCTTCTACTACTACTACTACTACCCTGAGCAGAAGATCCCAGCGATAGAGAAGATGAGGTCGCCACAGGCCCCCACGTCCAGCTGGGCCCAGCCCTTTGTGATCCTTTGCTTCACCTCCACCCTCTTTCCTGGTGCGTGTCTTACCCAGTCACCCCTACTCTTCCCTGGGCGCTCTTTGCTCCAAGATGTTCTTCTCGCCTGGGACATGGAGTCTGTCCTCTTGGAGTTTCGTGGCTTCTTCTCAACTTGGGCCTCAAGACCCACGGGAAATGAAGCACCTTCAGCTTTCACTTCCTGTGGACAGAGGAGAAGACGATCAGGGGCTCCATCTCTAGGACTGTCTGGGCTATACATGTCTGTCCCTATCCCAACCTGACACTGCCCCTCCAGATAAAGATGGACACCAGATACAGACTCACTCTCCACCACCTGTAAGCACCTGACTTTGCAAGGTCAGGACCAGAACTGCTCAATGTCCCATTCAGCTCTTCCTATTCTTTCTGTCCAGCTTTAGGTGACTCTTCAATAAAATGCTGTTGACATTCACTCTGAGCAATTGTCTTTGTTCTCTGGGGAGGAGTCTCAAGACCCTCATCTAGGCGAAAGTGGAAACTAAGGGTGTTGAAGGATCTGTCTGTGTAGAGCAAGGCCATCTACTAATTTTTCATGTCTCTTCTTCCTAGTTGTGCAGCTTATGGAAAGTAGAATACAGTGTATGGAGACTGAAGCCTGTCTACAGGGCAGGGTAGGATTTAAGAGACAACTAACAATTATACAAAAAATGCCCAGAACAGGGCAACCTGGGACAACATTGTGTCAGGGCCGAGCCTGGAGGAGAGAGTACAAGTGTGGAAGTGGCCGTGTCTGACAGATGTGATGTGAGGCCATCTGGGATCTCCACTGAATGTAGTACAAGTGCAGTAGAATTATGGAGAGCGCTTCTGGCCAGCATCTAGGAAGGCCAGAGATTCTGGCTGGTCCATTGACAAAGGTGGAAGAGGAGAGTCAGGAGCACTTGGGTATGGATTTGGAGGACACCCTATTTCTATACTGGGCCAAGTCCAAGAGCAGCACAGTCTTCCTTTTCCCAGAGAAACACCACACAACTTCTCTTCTGTAGCCCACGTAAATCCCTTCTGCTACAGGTGTAGAATTTACTTTTTTCCTTGGCTACCCAGCGATGCTTCCTCTCTGACTGCCAGGGAGTTTATCCTGACTCCAGTTCTTCCACACAGTGCCCACGAGGGCCTGATTATATACAGACAGGGCGATTGCCCGAGACTCCTCCTACCCACGGGGCCTCTGAGCAGACACTAAGGTGCGCTCAGGGCTCGCTGCTCCAGGAAGGTAGGGGCAGAGAGGCAAGGGTTAATCTGCGGGGCTTGTGTTTCTTTGTGCAGGGGCCTTTTGCCAGGAGGACTGGTTCTTAGGCCAGATGGCTTTGTCCTTCACAAGCCCAGCCCTAATCGCTCCATTGTCTGTCCTGGGCTCACTGCCCTGTGTGTCAGAATGGGAAGAGTTGGCAGCCTTTGGAGCTAGTTGGGCAACTTTGACTTCTCTTACCTCTGTACCCTTCTCCTGGGAAAATGTCCAGCTTGGCTCACGTTCGATTTTCTGGGGGTAAGAGGAGAGTTAAAGGTTGGAAGCCGCAGTGGCACTTCTCAAGGTCATCCGGCAAAACTGCAGCTGTCGTGGCTCCTGCTTTCGTGCTCCCTGAGCAGCACAAGTGTGGCAGCGACCAGCCTGGTGGGGCTGCTGGGTCTCTCAGGGCCTCTTCAGCTGCCCTGAAACGTTTACCTGGCAAAGTCAGCTGCAAATGAGATTTGTGTGTCCAAATCAGCTTGATTACATCTGCAGGCAGGTGGCTGTGTGCTTTTTGTTTATATAAGGAGGCTACTGTTTGTCACTAAGAGGGACCCCCTTTCCTGTGCCCAACCATGTCGGCATTTCCTCCCAGTGAGGTCCAGGGGAGTGGATCCTGGGCATGACCAGGTGGTTAGGAGCTGGTTGGCCAGGTCAAGGTGATTGTTTAGGGGGAAATGCCCTGCTGAGATAATATGGGGGTTCTATCTTCTCAGATCCTTTGAGCTGAATTATGGTCAGCAATTCATATTTGTGGGACCCAGACAGACACAGTTGCATTAACTGCCTGGTGGAGGTGCCATGGCCCCTTTTATTTGAAATCATCCCTTCTAGGTATATTGAAGTCACTTTTCTGAGCAGAAGGGTCTGTGGGCTGGCACATCTCTGTTTTAAACTGTGGGACTTACCTGATCTGCATCTCTTAGGCTTGGGCTCCAGCCCTGGCCATAGTCCCACCAGTGGTTTGGCTCAAGTCCTTCCTGGCTTTTAGGCCACTACTACAGTGGCAGCAGTCTCCTTCCCCAAGACATGCTGTGCCAAGTCAACCCCCTCAGTCCCAGAAGATCCGGTGACACTTCTGAAGGCTTCTTCCCTTGTTGCCTTACAGTCAGAATAGTTTCTCCAGTGTGAAAAAGTGCAAAAGTTAATGAGGACCAAAATGTGTACTAAGGAATATAAAATAGAAAATAAAGATCCAAAAGGGCCGGCGAAGTAGGGAGAGGGTTAAGGGAAAGGAAAGAAGGGTAGGAAAAATATGAGAAAAGAAGGAAAAAGACAAAATTTTTATAAATAGGGATGATTGGTGGGCAGAAGGTAGGAGAATGGAGAAAAAAGCAAAAATCAACATATATCATGTACAGGTACAAATCCCCAAAGATTTATACATAAAACATAGCAATAAACTTAAAGGGAGGGTAAGAAAGAGGGATACTCTTGGCAGTGTTTCACAGTAAGATTTTGAGTCAGCTTTGGGATCTGGGCTTTGTGTTCGAAACCAGAGGATCTCAGAGCGAGGGAGAGTGTCCACTGTGTTGTGAGTGGGCGTTCAGAAAATAGGGAATCAGCTGTCTATGGAGGTGACATAGGGGACCGTGTCCCTGTGCCCCTCAGGATCATAGTCAGCTAAGCCAGGGGCAAAGGGACAGCACAGGCTGAGAGGAAAAAGCCACTCTAGCAGTAGCTCCAGGGTTATTATTGTTATTTTTTTTGCTATTATTATTATTTTCTGCATTGCAAGAAGGGACTGAACAGTCATCTCTATCTTGCAGAGAGACCCAGGGCATGGTCACACAGACTTGGCACAGGAGTCCCGGGACTCAGGCTCACTGTTGTCCATGGTTTCCTGATTGATTTTGGGCTCAGCCATGTTGTTTTTCATCTTCAATTTTTTTTTTATTTACTCATTCAGGGTTCTGTGTGATCAAGTTGTTTCTGAGACAGGATCTCACTGTGTATCTCAGTCTGGCCTTGAACTTGCCGCAATCTTTCTGCCTCATCCTTCCCAGTGCTGGGATTATAGGCATGTGCCACAACACCTGACTTGCATCTTTAATATTTTCCACTTTAAGAACTATGAGTCTGATGCTCTTGAGAAAGGGTTTTGATTGCTATTTTCCAGACATTTGCCTACCATCCATCTGTCCATCCCTCCATCCACCCACCTGTCCATCCATCCATCCACATACTCATTTACCCACTTATTCATTCACTTACTCAACAATACCTGGTCTATGAATTCTTCAGTAGCAGGGGCCAAGGCCGTATTCATTTTGATATGCCACAGTCCCTGTGCTTGAGTTTACTTTAAAGTGGTTGTTTAAAAAAATATTGATTAAGTGAATAAATAAATTTTGATTGAGTGCCAACTGTACTGGGCAATGGGGACCAAAATACAAACAAGAATTGGACTTGCTTTTAAGGTACTTTTAATATCGATGTTCATGTTGAGATATTATAAATGACAACCTGGCAACCAGGCAGACGGAAGAATCCTCTGGGAGTTGCAGACAGAGGTCACAGCGGTCCAGAAGTGAGTAGAATTGCTTCTCTTGGGTGAGAGTTTGGAGTCAAAGAAGCTCTCCTGTGGTAGGTGACATTTAAGTGGGATGTTAAAGAACTGGCTGGGCTTGGATGTTGAGCAGGAGGCAAGTGTTCTCCTGCAGACATGCAAAAAAAACTGATGTTCTGTCCTTGCAGAAGTGTTCAGGGCGATGGTGGATGGAGGCAGGGAGCACTCGAGGCACCAGGAAGTAGTTTTTGCTTAGGAATTCAGAGAAGGCTCCATGGTGGAAATGAGGATGCTGAGTCGAGTGAAGGGGATGGGAGGGAAGAGCACAGGGCACAGGTTCTGGGCAGCCAGAAAGGCAGAGTAAAGGCTCAGACCATGGCTCAGAGCAGGGTGTGCACAAACTGAAGCAGCTCAGCATCGCTCTAGACTCTGGGCAGGGAGCAGCGGGAAGAGTCTGGGGAGGGAGGCTGGGGCCATGGCTTGACCCATTGTCCAATTAGTTGAGTATTTGAGCCTTGTATTCAAAGGCTAAATGAGCTCATGAGGATTTGGGGAGGAACTCTGGGCTACTGGTCTTTGGAATAGGGCCTTGAGGCTCACGTAGGAGACATGTCCAGGATCCAGCACAAGTGCACCTTACTTCCCTTCTGCATGGCTGCGACACCACACCTTGTGACCGTGGCACTACCTGTCCTGCTCTTGTTTACTGGGAGGCCATGTTGCCGGGAGCAAGAGGCTTGCCGTTATTTCTTTGTCTCCTGGTGGAATCTTCTCTCCTGCCCCACATAGTAATGGCTCTTGCTACTTGTCTAGTGCCTATAGGATGTGAGGAGATGTGAATTGCTGTGTCTAAATCTTCTTAAATCACCACAGGGCGCGCTGTTATCCTGCCTCTATCACCCCTTGGTTTACGTCCAAATGGAGTCTCTCCAACTCCACTGAAAGAGATTCATACTTGGCAAATAATTTCACAGAAAAATAAATTTAAATTGCTTCTTAACTTCTTCAGGCTAAATGACCATTTAATGATTTTTCTACTTCTCCTTTTCTGTTTCCAGTAACCTAGTTAATAATATCCTAAGGTCTTTGTGAATTCTCCTCTGAGAGGAGGTTGTGGTTCCTGCTCTTTCTGGCCTCTGGTTTGAGAATTCAGGTCACACACACACACACACACACACACACACACACACACATGCAAGATTCAGCACAAATACAAGTGGGCATCTCTTGTCACTCATGGATCTTACACAAACAAGACTTACTCATGACACTCCTTTTGCAGTTTCATAGTCATGCTAAGCTCTTTAAGTGCTTTAAGGATGTGGCTTTTTCAGCTTATTCTTACAGCAGGTGGTGGAAGCAAGTTATTTATTGTTAGGACGGGAGAAAGGAAGGCAGAGCAGCTGGGACTGAACCACTGAGCCAAATCCCTGGCCCTAGGAAGGTGGAGAGCATCTCTTCTCTTTCTCCTTTCACCCTGCAGCCTTGTGGAGCCTCATGAAGTTCAGCTCACATTCAAACCCTTCAGTGGCTTCCACTCTCAGAGGAAAAGCTGGCTTTATGAGGCCCCAAACGATCTGTCTCCCAGCTGCTCAGACCTCATCTTGGATACTTCTTTCTCCCTCACTCTGCTTCAGCCACACTGGGCCCTTGTGGTTCCTCAGATACTCTCCGCAGTCCTGCCTCAGGGCCTTTTGCCTTGTGGCCCCCTCTGCCTGGGTCACCCTTTACCTAGATGTATTCCTCTGTTAAGAAACCACCAGTGTGTTCCTAATTCGTAGAGCAGTGTCTGGTAGACAGTGAGTGCTTACTGAGGAGTCACATGGATGGAGAGAAGTAGGCAAGGTGACTGGGGATGATGCTTGGCAGCTCAGGAAGAAGGACATGAAAAATGCGAAGGGAATGGGTGGCTGAGCTCTCACAGGGGCAAATCATTCAGTGCATGCGCCTGCGATTTCCCCAGAGCAACAGAGCAGCCCTCTTCCTAAGTTAGAACAGAAGTATGTTTCAAAGAGACATAAAATGGCAAAGACAAAAGAGTAGCTGATAGTTTCTGAGAACTACTTACGTGTAGGCACCATTGCTAGAGTCTATCATGTGACTGGTTTCGATTCTCACAGCAGCTAGGGAAGATTCATCTGCTATTGGCTCTGTTTCACAGACAAGGGAATTTAGACTCGGAGAGGATCAGTAACACGTCCAAGATCACACAGTCAGTGAGAAGCAGAGCCTAAATTCAGACCCAGGAGGCCCTGACTCCAAGCTCATGTCTTCTTCCTGCAGGATGGAACTGATACAACACTAAGGAAAGGGACAGATCTGACCCTGCAGGGGAGGAGGCAGTGTCCCCATTGCAGACAGGTTGGAGTCTCCTCATTTTCTTGCATCTTCAGCTGCTTTGGAGTATTGTGCCTCAGCCAGGGGTTACCATTTAAAAGACACATTAACAAGTTGGAATAGGTTTAAGGAAAGGTCCTGGAAACCACATCCTGGGAGAAACAGCAGGACATGTGCATTTAGTGTAGAGACATTTTCTGGGAAGGCAATCATATCCCACAGGCATTGCCACACATGTGTGTGCTTCTGCAAAGGCCAGGTGAACATGCGTTCACCTTCCCTCAGTTCACTTCCACGGAAGGGCTGCCTGGGAGGAGGCTGATGGACACAGGCAGAGAGACCAGTGTGGACAGGTGTGGTTTTCTCTCCAAAGACAGTCACATGCCACAAGGCCACCACTTCCTGAATAAAGCCTGGGGCAGGTGCAGAGCCCAGGAGACAGATGTGTGATAATTCCGGGCTTTGTCGACAGCAAGGGAGGAACACAGATCCTTGTGTTGTCCCTAAGACCAGCACAGAGCCAGGCACACGCTAAGCACTTGAAACTGTGTGTGGACTGTGGAGTACACAATGTTCCCTTTTCTACAGCAACACTTTTGTACAATTGTAGGTGGATCTCACTGTCTCTGCTGCTCAAGGGACCCAGAGAACCTCATACCCACCTTTCCAGAGCGAAGCCTCGCTCTGGTAGGACACAGAGACAGGTGACAGGCAGAATCCCTGAGCTGAACTCCTGACATAGGTCAGCATGCTTCCTGGGAAGTGGCAATGCTGAGCATAGGGCAATGTCAGGCACTACCCCCTCCCAGGAAAGCCTGCCACCTTAGCACTTTTACCCTTTCAGATCTTCCTCAAGGTATTTGGTAGCCTGGAACAAACTTCTGCCTTGGAGGTAATCCCCGCCCATGAATATTTGGGATTAATTATGTGTCCTTCATTTGAGCCCAGCAACCTCCTACAATGTGTAAAAAAGGGATTCACTCCACGCAGCCTCAGTCACCTCTTCCTGCTTGTAAGCTCTGTGTCCTCCCTGATTACCTCTCACTCTTTTCCATGCACTGAGCTCCTTACCATGAGCAGACAAGTCTGCGAGACACCCGGAGGCAGGAGCCAAGGCTTCTCCGGCCACTCGGCCCTGGTCTCTGGCCGCAGCAGGATGAGCTGTGTGGCCCGCACTGGGGGCTCCGGTGGAGGGGCCTATGGGTTCCGCAGTGGAGCAGGTGGCTTTGGCAGTCACAGCCTCTACAACATGGGTGGCAAGAAGAACATCTCTATCAGTGTGGCAGCTGGCGGCTCCCAGGCTGGTGGCTTTGGTGGAAGGCACAGCAGCTGTGGCAGTGGCTTTGGGGGTGGCTATGGAGGCAGCCTTGGCAGTGGCTTTGGTGGTAGCAAAGGAATGGGAAGTGGCTTTGGTGGAGCTGGTGGGTTTGGAGTGGTTGGTGGTTTCAGTGGTGTGGGTGGCTTTGGTGGGCCTGGTGGCTTTGGCCCTGGTTACTTCCCTGGGGGAATCCAGGAAGTGACTGTCAATCAGAGCCTCCTACAGCCTCTCAATGTGGAGATCGACCCCCAGATTGGGCAAGTAAAGGCCCAGGAGCGTGAGCAGATCAAGACTCTCAACAACAAGTTTGCTTCCTTCATCGACAAGGTAATAGGCCTGACTGGGTCCTCATTTCTGGGCAAGGACTTTCAACATAATTTACACACAGTTTTGAAATATGTCCTGCGTAGACCAGGCTAGACAGTGAAGAACTGGGAAAAACGCCAAGGTCTGGGAGGATATTTAACTCTGGCTGATTAATTTGTCTTCACAGTAATTGGTTCAGGTGTGGAAAGAAAATGGTCCTCTGCTTTGATCCAAAGACCACTGTGCCCTGTTTGAACCTCTGTCAAGTCTCCCACTTGTAGCCTTACCTAGGCCTAGGATGGCAGAGCTGCAGGCCCAGACTTCAAATTGAAATGCGAGTTGTCTCCCTTGGGTTTCCATGAGACCAGGCCCTGGAGAAGTTATTAAGAGGCTTAACAGAACCCCAGTATCAAGGGGCTGTGTGAAGTTGGTGACTTCCTTTGCAGCCTTACCTAGTCAGGAAAGGAAGGGTGCTCAGTGACCTTCTTCAGACCAGAATGTCTCACATAGGGCTCTGTTTCCGTCAGACTCAAGAGAAGTGATGCGCCAACCACGACAGGCTGACAAGTGTCAGTTCTGAGACTCACAGCCTTTGACAGGTGGCAATGTCCCTGGCTTCTCAGAGGGAGTGGTGCTCCATGGACATTTTTGCAGAATGTACTATATTTTGGGAAATTAGGATCAAATGCTGAGGTCCCTGAGTACACCAAGAAGTTGTCTTTACAATTCTGCATTTTGGCAGGGCTTTTTCCAGTTTCCTCTGCGTGTCTCTCTTCCCTTGTAACTTCCCCAGCCATGCTGCCTCCTGAGGGCCCTGACTCACCAGCCTGATCATGGTCCCTGCAGCGGCAGTAGGAGCCGCTTTCACATCTGCTCCAGGCCTTTGTACTGGGATGCGGGACATGCAGGACCTACAGCACCCAGACTGGCCTGGGTTAACAAGGGCCCCATCTCCCTGCTCCCTGCAAGTGTTTCCTGATGCTTCTTCTCTACCGCACTGCAGAAAAAGGTTACTCCAGAAAAAGGTTCTGGAGACCAAGTGGGAGCTGCTCCAGCAGCAGGGCACCAGCTCCACCGCTGGCACTAGCAACCTTGAGCCTCTGTTTGAGAACTACATCAACCACTTGCAGTGTCACCTGGATGGTGTCCTCAGGGAGAGAGGCCACCTGGACTCAGAGCTGAGTAACATGCAGGACCTGGTGGAGGACTTTGAGAAGAAGTGAGTGAAAGGGAAGTGGGGGGAGATGCCCCGAGTCACCCTTCTCAGAATTTCCCCACCCAAGTCCCTCCTGCTGGCTATGACGTTGTGTCACCTGGCCTGTTACCTCTCCTAATAGTCAGGGGACAGCTGGGAAATTATGTCCCCTTTCACCTTCTGCAAGCACATTTCCATTATAAATGAACTTGTGGCAAGAGGCAGGAGTTTAGAGGGGAAGCATTTTCTCTTGAGCCAAGTTCGGGGAGAGTCCATTTCTAGGGTCTGAAAGATTCTTGAGGTACTTGAGTGACTAGCCAAATCTAGAGGTTTGCTGGGAATGAGGGTTTTCCTGAAATGTGCAAATTTCAGTGTAAAAATCAGAATAGTTTGCCAGGGAAAATTGGAATGGCTGGTCTCCCTAATAGGGAGTTGGGAAAGAGGATGTATTCATTAAAGTAAGGGGGATAAGGACAGAGGGTGGAAGAGATAAATTTCTAAGATTTTAGAGAAAAATGCTCTTTATGACTACTTAGAAACCAAATTCAGCCATTTCTTTTTTATTTCCACAGATATGAGGTTGAAACAAATAAACACACAGCGGCTGAGAATGAATTTGTGACTGTGAAGAAGGTGAGGACCACGTGTGAGGCTCTGGGCTGGTAGTGTCAATTTTCCAGTGGGGTTGGGGGATCCGTGGGACTGGTATGTTCCAGTCTTGGAGGAATAAAGAGAAGCCAGTTGCTTCTTAGTTCGGAAGGTCATTAAGAGTCAGTTGATCTGTCTTTCATTTTTGAGTAGGACTGAGCTCACACAATCTCCGTGAGGTGGGAATGGCCCCTTCGTGTGGACAATGATTATCCCCAGCGCTGGTCTCCTGGACTGTCTTGCTACAGTCTGTTGCTTTTTCCTTGGGAGAAATGAGGCCTTTATGTTCCCGTTCTTCTTAGGATGTAGATGTTGCCTATATGAACAATGTGGAGCTTCAGGCCAAGATGGACGGTCTGGTAGATGAGATTAACTTCCTGAGGACTCTCTATGATGCAGTAAAGATGTTTCCTGCTAAGTATGGGGAGAGCAGGAGGGAAAGATATCTTCAGATTGGGGGCTGAGGATTTGGTTATGTGGGTCCTAGAAGACTGTCAAGCTAGAGGTGATAGAGGTTCTGTAGACTGCCTGGAGACCCCTGGGACGTTTAGAGCTCATGGTGGGGTTGTTGATCTCTCTGGGCCTCTGTGCTCTTGTAGCTGAGACCCTGACAGTGAATATTCTCCCTCTATGCTAGCAGGAGTTATCCCACATGCAAAGCAACGTCAGAGACACATCTGTGATCTTATCTATGGACAACAACCATGATCTGGACCTGGACAGCATCATTACTGAGGTCCATGCTCAATATGAGGACATTGCCCAGAGGAGCAAGGCTTAGGCCGAGGTGCTGTACCAGACCAAGGTGAGTGTCTGGTGCCTCTCAGAGGATCCAGTGAAACACAGGAGGCCATATCCTGTGCGATTGCTGAGTGGTGAGTTCCTAGGGCCTGTCTTGCTTCTCCTCTCTGGGTACATCCTTCTCATGGTTGTTCAGCTGAAGACTGTCTTGTCTCTTCGGAGGGGCGGTTACACTGTCCTCTGCCAAGCCATGTGGGACTGACTCTTGCTTGCTCAGGGCCAATGGTTGGGAGATTTTTCTACTACAACATCCCAGATATCCTCTTCTCTGCACATCAATACCATTTCAACAAATGCTTGCTGAGAATGTCAAAGCTCAGTGGATGATGTTAAGTGGTCTAGAAATAAGCCAGGCAAAGCCAGAGTAATCTCATCTTCCCTTTCACTTTCTAGTTGGGAGAGTTACAGACCATGGCTGGCCGGCATGGGGACAACCTGCGGAGCACCAAAAGTGAGATCCAGGAGCTCAGCAGGATGATCCAGAGGCTGAGGGCGGAGAATGAGAATGTCCAGAAGCAGGTGAGAGGCCCTGCATGCTGGTGCCTGGGCTGACTGGCGAATAGTAGGAGTGAGAGTCTCAGGGCTCCAAGCCAGGACTTCCAGAGATTGTCTCAGGCAGCTTTGGCTTCTGAGAGTTCAAAGACCAAGGCAGTCTAGATGGCTGGCTAAACTGCAGGGAAATATCTCCCCGGATGGAGCAAAGATGGAGGTGCTGGGGGAGGAGTAATGTTCCCTGAGTTTAAGATGAGATAATCTTTCAAGATGTAGAAGGCTTGGGATCCTCCCACTGAGCTTATCTCATCTCTCCCCTGACCCAGAATGCCAACCTGCAGACATCTATCACAGAAGCTGAGCAGCGGGGAGAGATGGACCTCAAGGATGCCATTGCCAAGCTCCAAGACTTGCAGGCTGCACTACAGAAAGCCAAGGATGAACTGGCCAGGCTGCTGCGTGACTACCAGGAACTGATGAATGTCAGGCTGTCTCTGGATGTGGAGGTCGGCACCTGTCACAAGCTGCTGGAGGGCGAGGAGTGCAGGTGGGCCTCCAGTGCTGTGCTCCTGACCTGTGTCACACGCTGAGGGCCAGATGAGTGACCAAGTAAATGGGGCTGGAGACCTGCTGAAAATAGAGACCTTAACCTTCCATAGGCCTTGCAGAGAGATACTTGTTTTTTCCAGGGTCCTCGCTCCAC
This sequence comes from Petromus typicus, assembly GCA_004026965.1. Lineage (NCBI taxonomy): Eukaryota > Metazoa > Chordata > Mammalia > Rodentia > Petromuridae > Petromus > Petromus typicus. Next base: position 53,529 of record PVIR01001201.1, on the reverse strand, counting down.
ACATTGCCCAAGTGTGTTGGCAGCCAGTGCATAGGGGCCTCTTGTGGTGCCCAGAGAGGGTGGATTAAGCTTACTGATCTGCCCAGCTGCTGAGTTCATGGCCTGCTGCAAGTATGCTTTATGATAGAGCCACTTTTCTCTTGTTTTCTCACACAGGATGTCTGGAGAGTGCCAGAGTGGTGTCAGCATCTGTAAGTGGCCAAAGTAACGGTGACAATGAGCGCTGAGTCCCAGATATCGGCATCTGTACAGGGAATAAGTGACTAATTAAGAGAATACTCCCATGACAGTTGGAAGGGTCTTCTGGTGATGGAGGGGTAGGTTAGCTTTCCTAACTGTTTGGGGTTCAGAGCACTTTTAGTGAGTGTAGAATGCCAGGGGGAAGTATCTGATAGGGATCCCTTTAATGGAGGTAAAATTCAAACCCTGGATGGTCTCCAAGGGGGCCTTTAAGAGTTATACGCGGAAGGAGCCATTGGGTCACTCCCAGTGATCGGTGACAATGGAACGCCTCCATTGACTGTCAGGTGCAAAACTGCCTTGTCACTCCCAGTCTTGATGGCCCAGTGACACATTAACTATAACACAGTGGTGTGGGCGCTGGGGCACTGACTGCTGTCTTCTCTTCCACAGCTCTGGTCAACAGCAGCAGCACGACGTTGGCCTTGGCAGGAGGTTATGGTGGTGGCTTCACAGGCAGTGGCTTTGGCCCGGGAAGTGGCAGTGGCTTTGGCAGCAGCAGTGGATTTGATGGCAGGAGCAGTTTCAGCGGGTGGCAGCAGCTTTGGATCCGTCTCTGTGGGTCACAGTGGAGTCAGTGGCCGGGGATTTGGCTCAGGCAGCCACCGGAGTGGCACCATGAAGTTCTGCAAGTTCCAGTCCTCCCAGTGCTACTCCAGATAAAGAGGGCCAAGTGTGTTCCTGGGGTCACGGCCTCAGCGCCTCCTTCCCCACCCACTGCTTCCTTCCTGGGGTCATGTCCTTCCGCCCCTCAGGGAGTGGCTCCTGGGCTGGAGCTCTGCTTTTTTCACCGGGTTCCTGGCTGAGCCAGACATAGGCTTTTCAAGCTCTCTTCTCTCTGGCTCCAGCCTTTGCCTGTGATTATCTAGTGAGGCCTCAGCTGCTGCTTCCTGCTGTCCATGGGGTTGTCCCTCGCTGGGCAGGAAAGTCCACACAGTTCCTGTGTATGTAATACATAGCTCCTTCTGTGCACCTTTTCTGTTGCCAATAAAATGCACCATGTCTCACATCAGGCCTCTGAGTGTTCTCTCCACATCCTTCTCCCCGCTGCACCGACCCTCTGGTGACTATGTCTTTCTCCACTTCCACGTAGGCTCCATGGTCCACAGACTAGCTGGAGCACTTCTGCTCCCAAACAGGGCTCTTCCTCTTCATCATCATTAGGATGAGGTTTGAATGGGCAGCATTGGGAGTTCAATTATTTTTGAGCATTGTGGGTAGGGCCTGGTGGCTTCAGAGTTCCCAGGGGGCTGACTCAGGTAGGCACCTATTTCCTCTGCCCTCACTTATTTGGGGGAAGTCGGAGAGCACCAGGGACAGTTTTTCCCTTGTGCTGGTCCCTGCCTGGCTGGCATTCTGAGATTGTTTTTGCATCACAGTAAACTGGGACAGTGCAGCTGCTGGAAGCCCAGAGCTGCAAGAGCCCTGAGCAGGGTGCTCGGTGTCTGGCCCATGGATGTCCTGAATAGTCGTGTGTTCTCTGGGCCTTGAGGAGGGCACCAGCCATGGAGGCTCCATCATTCTGCCTCTGCCCTGTGTCAAGAAGCCCTGGCCAGTGTTAGCTGGCTACTGGAAAGCTGCCAGAGGCTGACAGGGACTCAAGAGCAGAGAGGCCGAGTCCTTCATTCGCCTGAGGGATGGAGCGACTCACTTAGGGCCCCAAGGGATATGAAGACCCGAGGCAGGGCTGGACTCAAGCAACCTGAGTGAGGTTCCCTCATTTCCCCACACCGTCTCTGAGCTGCCCCATGGGCCACCAGGAAACATATAGGCTGTGGATAAAAACATGCAGCAGGCCAGGAAACCAACATGTAAGCCTGGGCAAAGCTGAATGTATTTCTAGGGTGGGAAATGGCAGTTATGCAGGGAAACCTGCACCTAGGAAGTGGGGAGATTTGGGGTAAAAATTTAGCCTCCAAGTCCACTCTGATGGCCCAGGAAGGCTCTGTGGAGCTAGGAGCTCATAGCTAAGGCCTTATGTTTGAGCAGGTCTGTGTCTTTTCTGACTGTTATCCCTCTGTGGAAAGCAGACAGGAGACAGTGGTGGGGAAACTTTGTGCCTCTCTCTTTCTCTCTCTCTCTTTCCATCATCTATCTTTTGATCATCTACCTATTATCTATCTTTCTTTCTTGGAAATGGGGTCTGGCTATATAGTTCAGGCTGGCCTTAGATTCATTATGTAGTCCAAGATGGCCTTGAACTTGCAGTGATCCTCCTAACTCAGGCTCTTTTCTTTTATTCCCTTCTCTCTTCCTCTTTCTCCTCCCCTTTTGTGATGCTGGGGACTAAGGCAACTCCACTAATGAGCCACATCCCCAACCCCTATTAAGCCTTTATTCTCTACCTGACACTAAGTTAAATTCTAGAGATAAATTATTGAGCAAAAATCAAATGTTGTGTGACTCTCATTTTGGAAAGTATCTCATGTTAGGGAACCTAATAAGAAAATAGCAAATAAAATGAATAAAACTTTTAAAAGTTGTAATAAATATATATAAAAAAGGAATAGGTTGAGGTGAACAAGTGACAAGGCTGTCAATAGGAGGAGAAGGGAAGGAAAGCTCAACCCCGATGCCCAGCTTCTTAGTGGGAGGAGTGAGGTGGATAGTACTGCCATTTACCTGAGTGTGTGTGTGTGTGTCTGGGAGGGCTGGAAGGTGGATAGGTGGGAAGAAGAATTTGAGGTACTCTGCTTTAGACAGATTGGAGCTGCATAGGAGCCCCCTGAGGATGTCCACGCCACAGCTGGAGATGGGAGTATGGATCCGGAGGGAGGCTTGCCAGGTAGGGCTCACACATGGACATAGTCATCTGTTGGATAGTGAAGGAAGTTCCTAAAATCATGGAGACTGATGAGTTCTTCACAGAGAGAGGAAAGGAAAGTGGTTTTGTGCTAAGATCCAAGAGCCTAGCACCTACAGTTGGGGAGAGGAGGACAGTCATCCAGCCACAGTCAGGGCGATGTTCCTAGTGGTGTGTCTCACAGCCAGACGGTCCTTTGCTGCTCCTGCTCAGCTCTCACCTATGTCCACTGGGCCTTGTTTGTTTTGTGGGGGTCTACAGGAGACCTTACTCCCCAGGTAGCCCTCTAGTGGTGAGACTCTGGAGAAGAAACCAATCAAAAGAGAGGCTGGACCAGGAGGAATGGGTGTCGGAAGAGCTGTGTCTTAAAGTGTCATTTCCTAGAGGAAAGGCCAAGTCTGATGGTCTTGCTGAGACAACCTGACTCAGGAGTTAATCCCATGCTTGGCTGTATATTCTCAGCCCAGCTCTGATTATTTTATACAGGCTGAAAACACTTTCAGGACACATTACTATCACAGTGTTCCTCCTTTTCCTTGGCATTTATACCATTTCTTTGTGCTATTTTATATCGACTTTCCAAGGGCTCAGAAGTTGTTGGGCCGGGCCTTGATTTCTTTACTTGAGTAGACTTTTTGTTCTTTGAGTGTGGAGTTGGGAGTGCTGTGTAGTCTGTCCACTCAATTCCTATCCCCTAAGGCATGTTTGCCACAATGACTGCTGGAATTATCCAACTTGATGTCTGGGCAGCAAAATGGAATTTGGGACCACTGATCAATGGTCAAGATTCTCTTTTGTGTGTTCTGCTCTGCTCCCCATCACTCCCGAGAGTGGAATGGTATATTCTCTTGATTCGATCCCCACAGTGCTCTGTCTGGTGACTTCCCCTGCCACAACCCCCAACATTGGAAGGAATACGAAAAAGCCCACCTTCCTCTTCTTCTAAGAGTTGCTGCTCACTGGTTCACACGTCACTTGACATAGAAGAGACCAAGGTGTGTTTATAGATTTCAGGTTAGTTCCCTCTATCTCCTGGGGTTCTGAGGAATTCCCTTTCCTTCCCTATCTCCTGCAGGCCCCAGCAAGTAGCAATAGTGTTGGTGACACATCCACAGATAACTCAGGGAAACTGGGAGGCTTCCCACAAGAATATGAAAGTGGGTCAGCGCCTGGCTGTGGACAGTCCAGACCTGACTCCTGCTGTTGAAGGTTTGCATGGGACATTCTGAATAATTTGGAGGTAAATCTCCATAGCATTCCAGTCAGTTTTGCCTAGAGCTGGGTGGAGGTTTGTTAGCCCATCATCAGAAAACTCATCTCTTGGAATTTGGTCTCCCTTCTCTCTTTCTTTTCAGCAGTTTAGTCCAAATGCCTTCTCTTTCTCTACAAAGGCCAGACATGTGGACACATTGCATTACTGCTGGAGTGACTGAGAAACCTTAGTTCTGCGAACATATTTTGTCTTTTTTTCCCCCTATAAACCATTCTGGTGTACAAAGGGCACAATTTGCACATTACTGTCATGTCTAAGAGCTAATCACTACCAGCCTTTCTAGTCCCAGCTGGAGCTGGGAGTTGGTTTTCCTAGGAAGCCATTCATGAAAGTGTAATGGGTTCTGTCTGGTACCATTGGAATCTACAGGAATTGAGTGACATGATAGGAATTGAGGACACGACCACTTGGTGACAGTTTCATCACTCCCTGAGAAGACAGGAGCAGGAAACGAGGGCTATAGATGTTGATAAAACTGTGGTTTTTGCTGGGTGTGGTAGCGCACACCTATAATCTCAGCTCTGTGAGAGGTTGAGGAAGGGAGACCACAAATTTGAGCCCACTCTGGGCAATTAGGCACCTTAGTGAGACCCTATCTCAAAATAAAAAGTAAAAATTAAAAAAAAAAGACTGGGAATAAGGCTTAAAATGGAGGTCCTAGGTTTGATTTCCAGTATATCACCACCCACACCAAAACAAAAATCAAAATACAACAAAAACTAAAACCAAAAGAAAAACAAAAAAGAGATGTGGTTTTTGGGGAGGGTGATTCTGGCCCTTCTGCCAGCTGGCAATGACTGGTGCCGTATTTGGTTATTACAGCCAGAGGGGTGCTATGTGCATCTAGAAGACAGAGCCTTGAACCTTACTGAACATCCTATGACACACAGGCAAGCCCTTTAACAAAGACACAGCCAGTCCGAGGTGTCAACAGTGCTGAGGCCGAGAGCCTTCCACAGAGGCAAGGGCCCATCCCACCTCCCGCTCTCCGGGAGACAGTCCTTAGCAAGAAGGATCTTTCTGGATTTGAGAGAAGATTGTTCTAAGATGGACGTGTCCTTTTATTTAGGTAAACTATAAGAAACAGTTCAGGAAATTAATAGGACTTTAGGTGGGGACTTTCAAGACTCGAGCAAATGGTTCTGGTGTTGGCCTGAGGCTTTATGCCGCTATGAATTTGATACTCAGTCCCCTTTGTCAGAAATGATCACTCCACCTCCCCTCACTCACTACTCCTTGGTAGTTACTTATCATGGCCTCCCTAGACCCCTCCTTACCTCATGGTGCTGAACATCCGCTACCTGGGCTCCCAGGACTTTAGTCCCTTTTATCATGTGTCATGCTCTCTCCAAACGACTAGCTTCAGCATCTGCTCTCCACACCAGGACAGAAGTTACCTGCAGGGATGTGGATGTGTCTCACTCATCCTTGTGCCTTCTGTGACAAGATGGGGCCTGGTATATTGCAGGGACTGTGATTTCCCTGAGCTAATGAGGTTTGCAAAAGGGCAAGGTGGATTGCTGTTCTGGCACATTTAACAAAAACAACACAGTCAAACAACTAAGTTTTGTCACTAGCGTAAGTCATACACTGCCATTTTACATGTCATCTCATTTAATCCTCAAAACTGCCATAGTAGGAGGTAGTAATTATCCTCATTTTCTAGCTAAGGACCCTGGGGCTAGAGAGGTAGAGTGACATGGCTGATGGGAAGAGTCAGAGCTAGGACCCAAGTTCAAAGCCTACTCTTGTAAAAGTGAGCTGGCCTGGCGATTAGGGGTTGGCCAGCTTCGCCTTGGCCTGCAATTACCCCCTCTGGTATGTTCTGTATCCCTGGCATGTAGTGCTAACAGCTCTAAAGTACAGAGGAGCAGCAAATCAATGACATTCATATGTGAGCAGGAGAGGTTTTCCTAGCAGAGGCCTCTGAAGCTGGGTGGGAGGCCTTTAACCCCGCAGCTCTGGGCTCTAGCTGCAGGAGCAGGAGGTGTTGAAGGAGAAAGGAAGTACCTTGATTATGATGGGTGTTTCTCTTTGATGCCACAGAGGAGTTTATAAGGCTTAAATCTATTTTCACTAACACAACTTAACACTTTAACGCAGATTTAACTATCCTGTAAGGGGATAAGTCCTTTAAATATCGAAGTGGATTTTTCACTCTGTGACGATGTATTTTGACTTGCTGAAATCCACGCAGAGATAGTTTCTATAGGTTTTTGTCAGGTTTGGAGTTTCAGAGTCTGATTAAAATCTCAGCTTACTAAACTGACTGACTTGGATGAACTAATTAACCTCATGTCCTTAGCTGTGAAATGAGAATGAAAAATTTGACCTTGTGGAGTTTTATGATAGAAATTAGAGTTGTAAACAGTCTAGGTCAGTGCCTTATATATAGTCGTTGGTCCATGTTAAATGTCTTTATATTCTTTTCACAGATGGGTGATGGATATAAATATTTGCGAAGGGCATTTTTTAAAAGATATAGTCTTGCTTTTGTAGTTCAGGTTGGCCCTGAGCTCACTATGTAGCTCAGGCCAGCCTTGAGCTCACAGCAATCCTCCTGTCTCTGCCTCCTCAGTTCTGGGATTACAGGTGTGAGCCACTATGCCCAGAATTGTGGTATGTGGTACTGATTGCTGGTGGGTGAGTCACCACACCTGACAGTGATTACCAGGGATCGAATTTGGGACCTTGAGTTTACAAAGCAGACACTGGAACCACTGAGCTAAATCCCTTGCCCCAAGGGGGAAAATTATTTTTGCTAGAACATTGTCCTCAAATTTCTGGAAGTTTGCAGCTTTTTTTCTCTTCCTTTCCTTTCTCTCTCTCTCTCTCTCTCTCTCTCACACACACACACACACACTCGTTTCTTGTGGTACTGGGGATTGAACCCAGGTGCTGGCCATATTAGTAAGCACTCTAACACTGAATTACATTCCTAGGTTTTAAAAAAAACCTTTATTCTGCTATAAGTTCCTTCTAGGTTGCTCAGGTTCACCTTTTCTTTCAAAAACTTGAGTTTATTGGTACATTTTAGGTATACTTTATAATCACATTTATCATTGAGGATATGTAGCTCTACATGATGTATCTTGATTCTTATTTTTCCCCACTCCTCTGCTCTCTCTTCAGCTCCATCCCCTATATACATCCTCCCATTTTTTCCTTCTGACTTTGAATTTTTTCTTTCCCATATTTCCTTTCCCATGCACCGTCTTTAGTTTTCCTTCCACTTTGAACATTTTCTTCCTATTTCACAATACCTATCATACATTTTGGAACTCCTTTACACCTTTGATTTCTCATACTAGAGAAATGATACAGCATTTACACATCTGTGTCCTATTTATTTCACTTATGAGTAAGTCCTTGAGCTACATCCACTTGAATATAAATGACTAATTTATCCTTCTATATGGCTAATAATCCATTTTATATACCAACTCCCCATCTTCTTTATCCAGTCTCCCATTGATGGACATGTGGGTTGGTTTCCAAGATTTAGCTATTATAAAATGAGCTGCTATAAATATGGGTGCACATATGTCAGTATAGCATGATGCTTTTCATTATTTCCACTAGCAGGGAAATAGTGGAATCTCTAATTCTAGTTTTTTGAGGAATCTCCACACTGATCTTCACAGTGGTTGCACCAGTCTACACTCCCACCAATAATGGAGAAGGGTTCCTTTCTCCCTGCCCCACCAGCATTTGTGCTTGGTTGACTTCTTGATAGCAGTCATTCTTTGTGGAATGAGATGAAATCTCAGTGTTGTTTTCATCTGCATCTCTCGAATGACCAGCTATGTTGATCATTTATACATATGCTTCTGTGCTGCCTTTACTTCTGCCTCTGGAAAATGTCTGTTCATTTCAGATTGCCCACTTTTAAATTGGGCCTTTAAATTGAGGTGGGGCTGAATTTTAAAAGTTCTTTATATACTCTAGATAGTAGACCTTTCTCTGAGAAACAGCTGGTAAAATTTTTTCCCATATTATAGGTTATATTTTTACTCTGTTGGTGGTTGCTTTTTCTGTGTAGAAGCTTTTTAATAAGATAAAACCCCAGTAGTTCCTGTATTGCTGAGGTTTTGTTCATAGTCTTTTCCTATGCCAATGTCTCCAAGAGTTCTACCTAACCTATCTTCCAGTAGGTTTAGTCTTTCTGTTTTATTATTTAGGTCTCTAGTCTACTTCAATTTTAGTTTAGTGCATGGTGAAAGACACAGATCTAGCTTTAGTCTTTGGCAGGTGAAACGATTTTTTCAGTATCATTTGTTATAGAGGCTATCTTTCTTCCATTGTGAGTGTTTGGCTCCTTTGTCAAAGATGAAGTGGCTTAGTGTGTCTGAGGATGTTTCTGCATCTTTAGTCTATTCTACTGTTCCTTGGATCTGTTTCTTTGCCAGTACCACACTGTTTTTGTCAGAGTAGCTTTGTGGTATAGTTTCAAAGTGGGGATGGTGATACCCTCTTCTATGTCTTTGTAACCTAGAATTGCTTTTGCTATTCTAGGTTTCTTGTGGTTCCAGATGAATTTTGGAATATTTTTTCTATATCTATGAAATATGCTGCTGGGATTTCAATTTCAATTGGGATTGAATTAAATCTAGATAGTAGTTTTGGGAGTATACCATTCTGATAATATTGGTTATTTTTACCCAGGGATAAGGTTATCTTTCCATTTTCTGATATCTTTTTCAATCTCCTTCTTCAGAGTGTTGTAGTTTTTATAGGTACATTTTATATACATGTCATGATCACAATCAACATTGGAAATTTGTGCCACTATATGACAAGAATTAATTCTCATTTTTTTTGCCATTCCCCTATCCACCTTGCAACCTCTCGCTCTGTATATACATGGGCTTTTATCCCTTTTTTTAAACCATCATATTTTCCCCCACATTACCCCTACCTCCCCCTTTACCATTTGAATATATTCTATTTCACAGTCTCTACTATACACTCTAGAACTCATTTATATCTTCAATTTCTTATACCAGAGAAAAGATAGAGTATTTACACATCTGTGATGATGTATTTCCCTTATGACTATGTCCTCAAGGTACATCCATTGAGTATAAATGACTCAGACATATCATTCTTTATGGCAGAGTATTACTCCATTTTATAAAAGAACCACATATTCTTTAACCAGTCTCCAGTTGATGGGCAGCCCAGTTTGTGATAGCTAAATCTTGGAAACAACCCAAACACTCATCAACTGGAGAATTCTGCAGTTTTTAAAGTAGAAGTTCTTTACTTCCTTCATTAGATTGATTTCTAGATATTTCATTTTTGGATGTTACTGTGAAAGAATATATTTGCCCAATTTCTCATTCATTAAATCTGTCATTTATGTATACAAAGGCTATTGATTTTTTCTTTTTTTTTGAGACAGGGTCTCACCTTGTAGTTCAGGCTGGCCCTGAATTCACTATGTACCCTAGGGCAGCCTCAAACTCACAGCAATCTTCCTGCCTCTGCCTTCTGAGTGCTGGGATTACAGGTATGATCCACCACACCTGGCACTGTGGTATGTAGTTACCGGGGATCAAACTTGGGACCTTGTGCTTGCCAGGCAGATGCCAGAACCACTGAGCTAAATCCCTGGCCCCAAAAGCCATTGATTTTTGAGTTTAACCTTATATCCAGCTATATACTAAATTTTTTTTTTTTTTTTTAGGTTTTTTGAGACAGGGTCTTGCCTTTTGTAGTTCAGGCTGGCCCTGAGCTCAGCCTCCAACTCACATCACAGCAATCCTCCTGCCTCTGTCTCCCAAGTGCTGGGATTACAGGCATGAGCCACCATGCCCAGCACTGTGGTATGTGGTACTGGTTGCTGCTGGGGTGAGTCTCCATGTCCAGTATGGTATGTGGCTACTGGGGATCGAACCCGAGTCCTTGTGCTTGCAAGACAGGAGCCGGAACCACTGAGCTATATCCCTGGCCCTATATACTAAATCTTTTCAGGCTCATCTTGAACTTACATTCCACCATGTGAGTCTCTGAGTAGCTGGTTTTCCAGGCATATACCCCGTGTAACAATTTGTCGATGGATGAGCCCATGTGGTAGAAAGTGGCTTGGTTAGACACAGAAGAGGATAACACCTTCCACAGATGTTACGATTCTTTGCAACATATCAGACTTTGCAACATATCTTTGTAAAAATCAGACTTCAATTCACACTGACCCTACATTGGGTTACTTCTCAGGACTCCCGATCACTCTTTTCTCACACAAGTTAATGTCATCGTCACAAGGGCTCCACATGCCAAGTACCTGCACTATGTGAAAGCTTTCCAACATTACCTCCAACAGTCACGGTCACAGAGTCCCCACTGTCTCCCTGTGAGGAGGCTATGCTGACTCTATTTTTCTGAACTGAATGTTTGGGTCCAGAGGATAAATCGACTTGCCTGGTGCCATGCACCTGGAGAGGGACCAGGCTGAGACTTACCCACGGGCTGCATACCTCCAAGATCTCTGTATTTTTGCTTCTACCAAACTGCACAGGAATAGAGAGAGAGGAGAGCAGCCAGCCATTTAAGTTAAGAAAACCCACAAGCCAATGGCTTCCTGAGGCTCAGCAGCATTCGTGACTGGTGAGGATATGCGTGGACCTGACAGCTGGTCTTCAGAGAATCTGCACATTTTCTAGCGTCCCAGTGTCCTTCTCTGGTTCTTCAAGTTCAAGGCACAGTTTTCTGTCATCTTCCTGCTGCCTCCCTCACCACAAGTCCTTCTCTACAATGATGAGGACTTAATCTTATTTCTATACACCCCATCGAGTCTGTCATTTTCACCTGCTCTGGGTGGGTAGCTGGTCTAGCATCTCCCTAAGTATATTCAACAACTAGTAGGGCTTAAGACATGTTGTTAAGTTTGTTTGGGAAGCTTGGATTAAATTAGAGTAAGAAGATCATTTTCTATAGGGCTTTTAAGGGCTTTCAATATTCTAACAAGATTTATTAAAACCCCAAGAGTCGGCAGGTCTTTAACTCCAGTTCACCAGGAGGCTGAGACAGGAAGATCACAAGTTTGAACTTCTCTGGGCAACTTAGTGAGACTTTCTCAAAACAACAAACATACAAAGTTAATGTGAAGATGAGGTTTCTGGGTTCAGTCTTGATACTAAAAAAAGTCCCAGGTCAGGGATTTAGCTCAGTGGTTCTGGCACTTGTCTCATGAGCACAAGATCATGAGTTCAATAGCTGGTAAAAAAATTCCTAAGACAGGATATAGAGTTTTCATTTTCTAAATTTGTTTGACCATGAACCTTTCAATCAAGGTCATCTTGGGGATAGAATTCTGCCCTAGACAAACCTTAGGAGGGATCTAAAACCCAGGAGAGGATTTATGGGTGGGTCCTTTAGGGCATAATTAGAATAACTCATGGCCAGCTAAGACTTAGAAACAAGAGGATTTATTTGTACTTAGATATTTATTTCATTTTAAAGCTTTAGCTACAAACAGAGACTGCTTTATATGATAATATACTTTTACTATTTGCTGGCTAAGTAAAGTTATTTTTAGTAGTTTATAGGTTTTATTTCCACATGCTAATAGGAAAAAATATTAATTTCTAGCCTATGTGTAGCACACCCAGATTTATTTATTTTATTTTATTTCCTTTCTATTAGTAAATTAGTAGTTATCTAGACATGGGATCTGTGAGTCTACATGTATAAAGGTGCAGTGATCACCACCCCCTTGCCCTCGTCAAGTCTAGGTGGAGAAGGCTGCCTCCCCTCTTTGACCTAGGGCATATGGCTAGGGTTTCGTGACTCATTTCTCCACTCACAATTATACTATAGGCAACATTTAAGCCTTCTCACTGCAGCTGAATACCAGAGAGCAGTTTTGTTGGAGGAGCTAACTACTTGGTGACATTTTCCCTTGTTTTCTGGGTGGGGATGTAGGAAGGCAGGGTGTGCAGCTACCTGGAAATCTTCACACAGAAGGCTCTGGCAGGTGAGGGATTAGCACTCAGAGTGCTGGCAGCAGGCCGCTCATTTAGACACCACCCCTCTACAAGATCTTGCAGCAAATAGGAACCACTGCCGGTGACAGCAGCTCTGGGTACTTCCTGAAGCCTCATGAACTGCTGAGCATGTCACTCTGACTTGCTAGGTGATGCTTTGGCAAGCTCAAGGGACATGAGTGGGGGAAGCCCAACCCAAGTGCGTTCTCTTTTGATCTGCCGATCACTTCGTCCCATCCTGCTCCTCCAGCACACTCCAGGGTGACACAGTGGGACTCAGGGGCTGTTGCCACTGCCTGGGGAGGGGAAGGGAATGGGAGATGCTGATGTCTATCCTTGTTTGCTTTGGGTTCTCACCTGGGGCTTCACCTGAGCCTGGCTCAACATTTTTTTTTCCCTTAGAGAGGGCACTTGATTGCTTTTAAACAATTCCAAAGAATATAAGTAAAATCTCACTAGCACTAGTGGTTGGGTGGGAGTTAATATCTAAAGAACCCAACACGATCTTCTTTGTGCCTGGTCCACAGGTGGGTAATTTGACTTTAAAATCCAAAACATTTAGGGCCAGAGAGGTAGCTCGGTGGTAGAGTGATTGTCTTGCATGGGAAAGATCTTGGGTTTAATATTCAGGACTGAAAACCAAACAAAAACCAAAACATTACACATTTATTGCTGGACATTATATATTTAAATTTCAAAACAACCTTGTACATAGGGCAGATGCCTCCTTTTGCAAATAAGAATGAGAAAAAGTAAAGTACCTCACCCAAGGCCATCATATGGTGAGAAGTAGGTTTGAAATTGAGCCCAGTATTTTGAATTCCACAATGACAACTTTCTTTTAGACCACAGCTGCTTTTAAAATAATTCCAAAATATATACATAAAGATTTCACTAAGCAGGACTGGCCTCGCATGGACATGGCCCTATGTTTATTTTTGTGTGGCTTTCTATAATGTTCAAGAGTGTCACCTAGAGAAGTTCTGTGAGATTCATCACAAATCAGTGAATTAGGAAAGGATTTGGTAGCTTAGAACACAGACTTAATCTGTTAACCTGTGGCCTAAATTTCTCTAACTCTGTACCATCCTACTGGGAGCCTCACTTTCTTCTGTTCTAATTGCTTTTTCACCTTCCACTAATACTTAGATGCCTTACCTTACCATTCTTTGGGGAGTTTCTCAGGGGTGTAGAGTCCCCCTTCGTACAATCAAAGTCAAACATTACCACTCTTTCCCTGCCCTAGATGGAGTACTAACAATAGCTAGTAAACAGCATTTATTATGTGTCAAGCTTTATGCTAAGCATTTTATATTTATTGTTTAATGAATTACCTGCCATTATTGGACTCATTTGACAGTTGACAGAACTGCACACATAAAAGTTAAGTAGTTTGTTCAAGGTTAGAGAACTAACGTGCAATAAAGCGGGCCTGCAGGCGAGCCATGGAGCGGAGAAGTGAGAATTAACCACAGAGCATTTGAAATCGCTCTCGTTGAGGTCTTGCAGCTTTCAGAACAATCATCTGTCCTAGATTGGCTTGTCTAGAACATATCCCAGAACCACAGACTTCCAGCTGTTGGTTTGACAGGGATTCTCTTTTGTGGGAAGTCTAAAGCCATTCTCTCTTGCTCCTCTTGTGCCATGTAAAGTCTTCTGTGTAGACAACAACCTAAGAGTTTGCTTTTGCCACATGTGGTGTGCCTAGGTGTGGAGGTGTGTTGTTGTGGGGCTGGGGGACAGCTGAATTCCTGGAAGTTAAAGTGTTTCCATTCTGCTGGGGGTTCTACACCCCCCCACCCCCTGGCCCAGCGAGAACTCTCCTGTTCTAGAGCAGGGCATTCCAGATTTCCTGGATCAAAAGAATTTCTTGGATGGCTAATTGAAACAGGCAAACACCCAAATTGTTTGGATATCTTCATTCACAGGAGTAGGGTAAGAACCATGTGTTGATATTTATGTTCTGTCAATACATATCTGTGAGGTGCTTGCTCTAGGATAGGACCTGGACAGATACAATGGGTAGGACTCAAGCCCTTGGCTTGAGGAGCTCGAGGCCTAGAGGAATACTGACAAGTGCACAGGGCTATGGTGAAAACTCCAGGGTATGGTGGGAAAATAGAAAATGACACTGAGCCAGACCAGGCAGTGGAGCAGCGAGGAGGCCCCTCCCTCCAGATCTCATCTTCAGGTGAGTGCAGTCCTTGAGCTGACTCAGTTAGCAGAAGCGTCTCCCTATTCTGTCTCCCCTTATTTCTGAGTCTCGAAGTCACTTCCGTCTGGATGATGCATGTAGGAGTCAGCTTGCTGCTGTATGTGTCCCTCGGGTCTTGCTCAGCTGTGCATTTGTTTGCTTCATATCATGAGCCTCCCTCTACCCAGGGGCTAGATACATTGGTTCTACTTTAGTTTCCTTCTCATGAGCAGCATTTATCAGCTCATCCTAGGCCTGCTTAGATGGATCCTTTCAGCTGAAGCGGTGGCAGGGTGGATTTGAAGGGATCAGTGTACCCCTTATCTCTTATCCTACTGCAGGCCTTCTCTGAAGAGCTGGGCACAGGTGCCATGCCTCTATGAATAATGCCCAACAATGAGAGAAGTAGCTTAGCCATCCCTGGTGCTCTTGAGCATGGTGGCACCACTGGGAAGGACTCAGGCCAGCTGGCAGTGGCTGCCTGGCTCTCAGCTTACGTCATGGAGCTCATGGCTGCTGACTTGTGGAGTTTAGTCAGTCCATCCTACTGGGTCAGGTATTCCTTGGGTTCCCAAAGACCCTTGAGGAAATTATGCTAAGGGAGGAGAGCTGTATCTTTTGTTAACTGAGGTATGTCTGGGTGATTAAACTAAGAAAGCAAAGCCATTTTAGTCCACAGGATTATGTGTGAGGTGTGCTGGGAACCAAGAAGTAACTTATTGCCTACGAGGCAAACCAAACCCAAGATGACTCTCAGGTAATTACTTGCCTTTCCTTCTGCCAAGCCAGACAGCCTGGAATAAAAAGGTCACTCTTCTCCATTGTCCCTGGACTTTTATCTCGAGCTCTTGCTAAAGGATCACAAGCTCACCTCCAAGCTCCTCACCATGAGCAGACAAGTCTGCAAGACACCCGGAGGCAGGAGCCAGGGCTTCTCCGGCCACTTGGCTCTGGTCTCTGGCGGCAGCAGGATGAGCTGTGTGGCCCGCACTGGGGGCTCCGGTGGAGGGGCCTATGGGTTCCGCAGTGGAGCAGGTGGCTTTGGCAGTCACAGCCTCTACAACCTGGGTGGCAAGAAGAACATCTCTATCAGTGTGGCAGCTGGCGGCTCCCAGGCTGGTGGCTTTGGTGGAGGGCAGAGCAGCTGTGGCAGTGGCTTTGGGGGTGGCTATGGAGGCAGCCTTGGCAGTGGCTTTGGTGGTAGCAGAGGAATGGGAAGTGGCTTTGGTGGAGCTGTCGGGTTTGGAGTGGCTGGTGGTTTTAGTGGTGTGGGTGGCTTTGGTGGGCCTGGTGGCTTTGGCCCTGGTTACTTCCCTGGGGGAATCCAGGAAGTGACTGTCAATCAGAGCCTCCTACAGCCTCTCAATGTGGAGATCGACCCCCAGATTGGGCAAGTAAAGGCCCAGGAGCGTGAGCAGATCAAGACTCTCAACAACAAGTTTGCTTCCTTCATCGACAAGGTGCGGATAAAGCCTAGAGGTGTGGAGGAGGGCTGGGGCTGCCCAAAGGCTTGGCATAGGAAGGTGTAGTGGTTCTAGGCAGCATGGAGGCAGGAGAGCCTGGATCCTGGCCTTGTTCTAGCTCACTGGCCCCTATGTCTTTCTTGCCCTGTGGGCCATTTTTCCAACTGTGAGATATGGAAAAGATTCCCAGTCCTAACTTTCCACTGGGGCTGAGATGGGGGCAAGTGAGGTGAAGGTCCAAGCATGCTCTTAGCACTCTGAAGAATGTAGTCATAGCCACAACAGCGCAGAGGTCACTCTCATTTCCTCCTGAGATGCACTTTCTTGCTAATCCAAAATAGCTGGGAATCAGTTGTGTACCTGTACAAACCTTGAATCCTGGGGCTGCCCTCCATGATGCATGCTGACAGGAGCCTTACAGCATGATGCTGTGCTGTAGCCCATGTTAAAGTGAGCAGCCCGTGCGGTGGCAGAGAGGGGTGTGCATGGTTTGTGGGAGAACGAACCGGGATGTGAAGTGGGCCTGCACCAGCTGGAAGCTGAGTACCTGGAAAGAGGGCCTCTTGTGTGCTGCACCTAAGGAGAAGTCAGACCTTGAGAACTATCTTCACCACCTTCACGGAGGTGAGAGAAGCTTACATCTAAGAAAACAATTCAAAATAACTTCGCAATAAGTTCCTTTACTGTGTTCTAAAGAGTCCCAGAAGATTGAAGGCAGGCTTAGGCCAGTTCTTAGCTTTGTCACTCAGTTATCTATCCCAGTCTGTAAAATAGGGATTATACAATCTCGTATACAGGTGACAGCAGGGGTAAATGAGACAGAATATGTGAGAATAGGGCCAGGAATTTAGCTCAGTGGTTCTGGTGCCTGTCTTGCAAGTGTAAGGATTCGAGTTCGATTCCCCGGTAACCACATAAAGTACTGGGTGTGTAGACTCACGCCCAGCAGCAATCAGTACCACACACCACAGTGTGGGGCATGGTGGCTCATGCCTGTAATCCCAGCACTTGGGAGGCAGAGGCAGGAGGATTGCTGTAATGTGAGTTTGAGGCTGAGCTCAGGGCCAGCCTGAACTACAAAGTGAGACCCTGTCTCAAAAAAAAAAAAAAAAAAAAAGAAAAGAAAAGAAAAAAAAGGAATGTGTGAGAATAACTGGTTATAACATAAATACTCAGCAAAACACACCTTTCTCTTTTCTCTTCCTCAAGTGTCCTAAATTCCAAAATGCAGAGGCCTTTGTGGAGTGAAGAACTGCTTTTATTCTCTGCATCCTCACACTCTGAGATAGGTTCCTCCCCTGCCCAGCTGAAGCAGCTCCTTTCCTCCCTCCCCTGACACAGGTGCGCTTCCTGGAGCAGCAGAACAAAGTCCTGGAGACCAAATGGGAGCTGCTCCAGCAGCAGACCACGGGCTCGGGCTCTGGTCCCCACAGCCTGGAGCCTTTCTTTGAATCTTACATCAGCTTCCTGCACAAGCAGCTGGACTCACTCCTAGGGGAGAGAGGAAGTCTGGAGGGAGAGTTGAAGAACATGCAGGACCTGGTGGAAGATTTCAAAAAGAAGTAAGAGCTCCAGCGGGCGAGTTTCCCTTCCTGGGGGATTAATAGGGAGGTGTGGTGCTCATTTGGGATTTCAGTGATTCCTGACTATGTTTTCAATCTGTACTCATGGATGGCTTTATTGAGTGAAGCACGACCTGCTAAAAGGGTAGAGAGGGTGAGGACTGGCACTCCTACACTGCTGATTACTATGGATTATTCTATCTCCTTTGGGTCTCCTCCTCTCCCAGCCCAAATGGACAAAAGAGTCCTTCCAAAAATTAAGGCCTGAAGAAGGGGGACCTTTCACCTGTATTGTACAGGGAGTCTCCTAGGAAGCTGTCCAAAGTGCATATGCATGTGTCCTAGTCCTCAGTAGGTGTGGACAGGCCCAGGAGTCTGATGCTCCCATCTCCTTGGGTGTCAGGTGGAAGGTCTAGAGCTGTTCACTCTAAAGCTGTAGCTCTGCTTCTGTAGCTTTAGTCAGCTTCCTCCTGCAGATGCCCAGTTATAAATCACATCCTTTGGGTCTGTGATGGGTAATCTGGGCCTCTCAAGGTGAGAGTGGATTCCTGACATTCCGTAGGGATCAGGACCCATGGGGATAGGCACAGCTGCTCTGAGCAGGTTGCCTTTCAACCCCATGGTACAAGCTGGTGGCTGCTGGCTGTCTGGCAGCCTTCATGGTGGGTTCTGAGGACCCAATGGCAACTCACATTCATAGTGTAAAGGCAGCTTTGTTCTTAGAATGGTTCCTATTTTCCACTCTTCATGAAGCCCAAACTCATGGTAGGAGAGTCCTTCATGGGCAGAAATCCCACAGCTTGGATGTGTTCAGAAGACGAGTTCATTCTGATCTCAAGTTCCTATAAGAAATGTTTGCAGTTAAGGAGAGCAGAACAAATAGGCAGAAATACTCAGTGGGAGAAAACATTCCTCTGTGGCTTCTACCTGCACATTATGTCACGTGAGAGCCCAGGTAGGCAGATGGCTCCACGACATTCTTCCCCCACCTTCCCTGCCCCAGCTCAGCTTGTCTACTGGATTTGGAGGGAAGGTGAGGCAAGCTCTGAGAGGTCTCTGGAAAGCATCATCTACCTGATTTCTGGGGCTCAAAACAAAATTATAACTAAAAATTATTAGTTAATTATTAGTTAAAATTATTAATCATTAGTTAAAAATTATTAAACTATTGTGAAGTTATTCAAGCCAGCTAAGCATTAAATCCAGGGTGAGGACTTGTGAGTCGTGGGGCCCACGTAAATGCACAGGTCACACACCCACAAAGCAGGTCCTGTCCCTGGGTGAGGAGATTCTGGAATGGTCCAAGTATGTGTCTCTCTCTGTTCCAGGTATGAAGATGAGGTCAACAAGCGCACTGCAGCAGAGAATGAGTTTGTGGAGCTCAAGAAGGTGGGTGAGCAGAAGGAACAGACCAAGTTTCCTTTCCCCAACATGGAGTGAACGGAGCTGCTGTGGACACAGCTGACATTTTCCTTACAGTTTTGGAAATGTTTGAAGAACGAAGCTTCTGAGTACATTGCTGCTGGGGAAGACATCTTTGAACTTCATTGTGATTAACGAACTAATTAGTAATGTGACATGTTTTATGCATAGCATTAGCCAAGATCTTCCTTCACATGTCCTGGATATTATTAATAACTGTACTCAAATATTGCTTATTTAAACCAATATCATCATAAAGATGAAGTAGTAAAAACACCATCATTTATATTCAGGAGGTTGAGCTTTTGGTACTGTATAACAAAACCACATATATACTGGTAAATGTTTTCTACACTAAAATTACATGGGTACTCTGTGCCTGGCTAGTAAGGTTTGTATTTTGTTATGGAACTGATTTGATTTGTCAAAGTTAGATTTTCTGTCTTTTAAAAGGACAGATGAGAAGTCTCAGAAGGGCTGAGGGGAGGGACAGACAGCGGAGGTGAGGGCATAGAAGGAGCTGTGGGTGGGAAGAGGCTCATTACTCAGGTTTCTTATTTTTCTTTCAGGACATGGATGCCACTTATGTGAACAAGGTGGAGCTTCAGGCCAAGGTGGACAGCCTGACGGATGAAGTCAACTTCCTGAGGACCCTCTGTGACATGGTGATTCTTTCGCTTGTTGAGCTCCCGAGCCTGTCTACTGGCATCTTCTCAAACACGCTTTTCAAGTGTAACTTTAGGGGCTAGTCCACTAGAACAGGGCTCAGGGCTCAGCTCTGCTCACTCTAGGACACTTCGATCCTGTAAATTTCTGGGGCCAGGGCCTGTCTCTATCTCAGCCCACTTTTCTCTGCATCTTTCCTCTGGCTCCAAGTTCAGCTCTCTGATAATACCCCTCCCTACGGTGGTCCCCTGGAGACTTACACAGCAGGGTTCACTGGATGATGCTTTTAGGCCCACAATTTGATGATATTTGTATATTTCCTTTCTTCATTTAGCTTTCTTGCCTGGCATTGTTTAACTTCTAGCCTGGGATGAAATGTGAACATATTTTTCTACCTATCTGACTTCTTAGCTCCATCCTTGGGATGTCTCTTTTACTAGAGGATTCCCAGCATCCTCTGGGCCAGTGACCATCCACATTCCTTGTAGGAGCTGTCCCAGATGCAGAGCCATGTAAGTGACACATCTGTGGTTCTGTCCATGGACAACAACCGTGACCTGGACCTGGACAGCATCATTGCTGAGGTCCGTACCCAGTATGAGGAGATCGCCCAGAGAAGCAAGGCTGAGGCTGAGGCGCTATACCAGACCAAGGTGGGAACCTCTCCACCTCCCAAACTCTTGTCTTGTGTCCTGATGACCTTCATCAAGAACAGGTCAATGCTACTCAAAGCAATGTTGATCGCTTTCTCCTCTGTCAGCTTGGAGAGTTGCAGACCACGGCAGGCCGGCACGGGGATGACCTGAGGAGCACCAAGAGTGAGATCCAGGAGCTCAACAGGATGATCCAGAGGCTGCGGGTGGAGACTGAGAATGTCCAGAAGCAGGTGGGTCTAGGCTTAATCAGGTAGTCCTGGAGGTCTTCTGAGTCTGAGGAGAAATGGAAGTACCAGTTGGACTCCTCTGCCATATGCTTTCATGGTTTTGTGGACTATCACAGTCTTTGGGAATCTCTGTTCTTCCAGAAGTTCACTCAGAGACTAGATTTCCCATAAAGTTCCCTAAGGAGAGGTGGTTGCCCATGCCGGTTTGCCTAGCAAATATGACAGCTGTGGCATTGGTCTTACCTATGCAGCTCTTTGGAGGATTTTCTCTTTCTTTCTTTCCTTCTTTTTTGAGACAGGGTCTCACTTTTGTAGTTCAGGCTGGTCTTGAGCTTACTATGCAGCTAGACAAGCCTTGAACTCGGCAGTCCTTTTGCCTCTGCCTCCTGAGTGCTAGGATTATAGGTGTGAGTCACCATGCCTGGCACTGTTGCATGTCGTTACCAGGGATCATACTTGGGAACTTGTGCTTGCAAGGCAGGAGCCAGAGCCACTGAGCTAAACCCCTGGCACCCTTCATATAATCTTCATGACTTATTTTTATCACTAGGATGCAGTAATTAGGCAAAGGAGTCTCACAGTCTTGCAAAAAAGATCAGCGACTAATCAGTCCATTATTACCTTTGCCAGTGTAGGAAAGCCAATGTGTGTTATTTTTCTTGATGAATCATGAGTTGATTTTGTGGGCCAAAGATGAAGTAACTGATTACAATACAACATTGACTTGTTTTCTGAGCATGTTCCATTGGAACATCTAAGAAAGAGAAAGGAAAATAGCTAGATGAGGGAAGAAGATCTAGGTGTTTGTTTCCTATTTCCTAGTGGCTGTGCTAATAATCCTCCTACCTTCCATCCCAGAATGCCAACCTGCAGACATCCATTGCAGAAGCTGACCAGCGGGGGGAGATGGCCTTCAAGGATGCCAATGCCAAGCTCCAAGACTTGCAGGCTGCACTACAGAAGGCCAAGGATGACCTGGCCAGGCTGCTGCGTGACTACCAGGAACTGATGAATGTCAAGCTGGCTCTGGATGTGGAGATTGCCACCTACCGGAAGCTGCTGGAGGGCGAGGAGTGCAGGTGAGGGACCAGGGAGTCAGCACCCTCCAGATATGATTTTAGAGTGATCTTTAATAACTAAGAGAGGACAGTCAGGCATGGTGCGGCACACGTGTAGTCTAAGGACTTAAGAGGCTGAGGCAGGAGAATCACTGTGAGTGTGAGGCTAGCTTGGGCTGCACAGTAAGTTTAGAGTCAATATGAACTATATAATGAGATGCTGTCTCAAAAAAAGAAGAAAGAGAAAGAGAAGAAGGGCCAGCATGACACCACAGGAGAGACAAAAGGCAAAGAGTCTTCTGAGTGACAGTGTTAAGAATTTAAGCCCTACTACTTTTCATCAGTCAGTCCCATCTAATTCTCTGATTGACCATGAACATCAATATGGGGTTCTATATTTCTATTGATGCTTTCTAAGTACAATGTGCTGGAAAAAGTGGAGTTATGGCAAGAGTTAGAGATCACAGCTGTCCTCGGGATCTTTCTGAGATGATTACAATGTTCTATGCCTGTGCTGTGCAGTATAGTCATCATTAGCAAAATGCAGCCAGTGTGTGGAGGAAGTAAATTTGACATTTCATTTAAATTAAGTGGCTTTGTGTGATTAGTGGCTGCCATCTTGGAAAGTGCAGTGTGGACAGTGCTGTTACCTTTCATCCCAGAAGCTGAGTCCACACAGGCAAGTGATTGATATATACATATGCTCCATGCCTAGTATTTGGCACAGGCCATGTCTACTCGGACATGTGGCAGGCTGCTCCATGAACCACAGCAAAGCTCAGGACGATGGGCAGGGCAGGGGCACCTTTAAATTCATCATGTGTTGGGTGTCAGCCCCTCCTATTTTCTCCACTTTGAACCACTGCCACCATCACCAACATTGCATCTCTCTGCCAGAGATCCCTGGAAAAAGCTCCTTGAGAAGGAAAGTTGGACTAAAAATCTCAGAAAGACTGGAAAGTGTGTGCTAGGGTGGGAAAGCTGTCTCGGTGGGGGTGAGAGGCGAGGATGGGATGGTCAAGTGGGAGTGGGTAGGGTTTTAGGCTAAGTGCAAAAGGGTGGAGAGATGAAGTATGTTTGGCCGAAGAACCAGAGGTCTTAGAGTGGGCCAGCCTCCTTGTCTAGGGAGATGAGATCTTGGAATAGCCTTTCTTTCCCCAGGAGCCTGACACTAGCAGGGTACACAGGAAAATGTAGCTCCCAAGGTTATGAATCTTCAGCTCTTTGGCTACCAACTTCTTGAAGAATAATTCACCCTTCTATTCTTTTTTTCTCAGGATGTCTGGGGAGTCTCCGAATGCTGTGAGCATCTGTAAGTAGCATGTTAAAAAATCTCCTGGGTTGGGCCGGGGGAGTTAGCTCAGTGGTTCCGGCGCCTGTCTTGCAAGCACAAGGACCCAGGTTCAATCCCCTGTAACCACATACCATACTGGGTGTGGAGTGGCCCAGCAGCAACCAGAACCACAGACCACAGTGCCGGGCATGGTGGCTCACGCCTGTAATCCCAGCACTCGGGAGGCAGAGGCAGGAGGATTGCTGTGATGTGAGTTTGAGGCTGAGCTCAGGGCCAGCCTGAACCACAAAAGTGAGACCCTGTCTCAAAAAACCTTAAAAAAAAAAAAAATCTCCTGGGTTGTAAAATGAGCAATTGGAATTGTTCTCATTAATCGATCTTCAGGCAAGAGGGCTTGACTCATCCAGAGGCCACTAGAAGGCAGCTTTGATCTCTGTCATGGCCATATCCGTCCTTTATGTAAGTGGCAGTCTCAAAGGCCAAAGCTCAAGCCCCTTTCAATGTGGAGTGATCCCTAAGTTGAAGAACCAAAACTTTCTGTGGGTGTATCTGGTTCTTGTTCTGAGACAAGAGTGCCGGGGAGACAGGTTCGCTCCTGTTTTGTGTAAACCAAGGCTGTTGGGAGGCCGTAAGTTATACAGCTGAGTGTGACGAGGGGAAGACCTCAGTTCCCACACCTTTCTCTGAATGCGGCCTCTATTCTCCTGCAGCTGTGGTCAACAATGTCACCTGTACCAGCAGTAGCTCTGCAAGTAGCCGTGGAGCCTTCAGAGGGATCAGTGGCAGCAGCAGCAGCAACAACAGCAGCAGAAGCAGCAACAGCTTCGGAGGAGGCAGCTGGGGCAGCAGCAGTGAGGGCAGGGACAGCAACAGGGGCTACCAGAGTGCCAGCAGTGGGAGCAGACTTGGCAGTGGAGGTGGCAGCTGTGTGAGCCAGAGTGGAATAGGCCTCAGCTCTGGTGGCATCCAGAACCCTGCAGGCAGTAACTACAAGTCTGGCAATGGAGGCAACACTAGTGTCCGCTTCTGTCAGACCACCAGCTCCAGCCAGCAGTGCTCCAAGTGATCCTCCAAGCCAAGCTTCCATGCCCACCTGCTTCTGTCTGTCTGTGATGGCACTTTCCTCTCTCTGCTTGGCATCAGTGCGTCTACGTGGCTCAACAATGCTTTTCCTCAAGTTTCCTGGAGAGGGGCTGAACCCCTGGCTCTTCCATCCGTAAGTCCAGGGAGGTCTAGCTACCAGTCTGGGATGATGCGGCCTCTGAAAGATCTTCTGCAATGACCTCTGACTTTGGGAGCCCAAGGACCCCTGAGCCCTCTGACTTTAGGAGCCCAAGGACCCCTGAGCCCTCTGCCTGGCCCACCTCCCTCTCATTTGGAGTTGATGGTATAATGCTAGGATGGCTTGGCACTGTCCAGGGGAGGCCGTGTAGTAGGGTCAGCGCTGGAGGGGGAAGGCCAAGATCCCTAGGCTGCAGGTTCTCAGGGAATCCTCTTTGTATCTGGGTATTGTATCCTGACTCACTTCTGTCCCCTTAAGACCATGAGCATGGATCCTCTGGTGATAAGCATGTTGCATCTCTTTCCTCAATAAATTGCATATATGTCATATTCTGGTGTTTTCCTTTCACTTTAGGAGTCATAGAACAGACCAAGGCCCAAGAGTAGAGGGAAATCAGGTTTTAGTTGTCGAATGATGATAAGAACACTGAATAGCCTTGGTTTTTCCTTCATCCATTTAGTTGGGTTCTGTAGCAAGTCTGCCAAAAAGAAATCATGTCGTTAAAGTGAGACCCTTCCTACTCCCAAGGAGATCATCTCTCACTGTCTAATCCCTGAGGAGGCCTCCATGATCCAGCCTTGGAAGCAGAGCAAACATATTCCACTGGAGCCTAAGTCTCTGCTCCATCTGCCCCAACCAGACAGCAAATTCCACAAACACAGCTCCTCAGATCTCAAAGCCTCTTTCCCCTGCATACGTTCTGAGCCTATTTAGGAAAAGAACAAATGGTACCCTAGAGATGGTGGAGCAGTCAGCCTGTCTTTCATTTCCAGAACTGAAAACAAAACAGAACCAAAGGAAAGTTAATTTTGTCTTTATTACCAACAGATCAGATAACAGAGAATGGAAGTAGGGGTGACATTAAAAAGTAGAGGTAT
The DNA here is from genome assembly GCA_004026965.1 of Petromus typicus. Lineage (NCBI taxonomy): Eukaryota > Metazoa > Chordata > Mammalia > Rodentia > Petromuridae > Petromus > Petromus typicus. Next base: position 28,523 of record PVIR01001201.1, on the reverse strand, counting down.
TTACTGGCCTTTTAGAAACGCTGTAAGAAACATTTCCCCAGGGAAATACTCTGGAAGGTCTGTTCCATGTGTTGCCTAGCTTAACAGGAAGAAGTTATCTTAATCCAACCCAATCCTCCTTAGACTGGAGGAGTTGGGCCAGTGGCAGCCACTTCAGGCTCTTCATCCATCTGTATCAAGAACTCAGTCATGAGTGATGTCTCAGGTGCCTTCACAGGGGATTCAGAACCCAGTGAAAGTTAGAATGAATAGAGCTGAATGAGGAGAGTGAGATCTCCATCCTCTCAAACTGAAAGGAAGCTCGGACAGGTCCCACAGCAAGGCAGCGCAGAGTTGAAACTTGACTCTTGTTGAGCTGTTGCCCAGAGGGGCCTCCTCAGAGAGATCATGAAAGATTGAAGGATACTTGGAACTATGGGTGGGTGAATTAAGAAAGTCATATTGGAGAGGAAGCCTGGGGCAGGCCTAGGAAGGAGACTCTGGGCAATGAACATGAAGAGCAAGGAGGCAGGGTTCAGCTGTCAGGATCATTCTGGACTAGCATCCTGTTCCACGTTGCTGACACAGGCTGAGACTATACAATAGATCACTGGAACAGTCCCACAGACCCTTTCAGGATGAGGGCATTGTGTCTGGGGCCAAGCTATACGATGGAAAGGATGCAATTTTTCAAGTCTACGGAAAACTGGCAATTCTGAACTTTCCCAGCTTTGTGGAATTCCTCAAAACCATTTCTGATTTGAAGACAAAATTGGGGAACTCTTAATTTTGAAGGCAGCTAATACATGCAGGGTAGGTATGTACCTCAATGACCCAGAAGACGAGTTGATAGGAGCCTTCCCAAACTGACACTTCAAATCTTACTGATCATGTCTTTAGGTTAAAAAAGATTCATCTCCTAGTGGCAACGACTTTATTTTCCTTCTTTTATCCCTTTTTATTCTTCATTCTTCTCGCTCTTCTTCCATGATAACATGTGTATGAATACTAGAATTTTCTTTTTCAGTTCTAATTCTTATTTTAAAAATGTGAGGCAGGCACTGGAATCACTCAGGCCTGCTTATTCTTCAGATAGATTTCTAGATGTGGAATTTCTGGGGTTCTTAAAATTTTTGATGTTTATGCTCTAACTGCTTTCCGGAAACTTGACACCGATTGTTCCAATGTATAGTCTAGAAGTAATGCATAAAACTGACTGTTTCCCCGTAGTCTCATGAAGTTTCTTATTTTTTATTTTTTTGCACAATTTTCTTAGTTTCACTTTTCACTTCTTTCATTTATAATGAAGTTAAGCATTACCAAAATGCACATAGCTGTCTACTTTCATTTTTTGTGCATGAATTCTCTTCATTTATTTAGTCCTTTGTATCTTTGATTTTCATAGTAATCTATATGTACATTTCATAATTATTAAAGCTAGGCATTTATTGTAAAACTTGTAAACAAGGCCTTTTAAATGCATAACTCCATGGAAATGTTACCTTATCCAACTTCCGCTTTGTTACTTTGACCAAATGAAAGAAGAACATCTTTTTTTGTTTGTTTATTTGTTTGTTTGTTTGGCTTTTGAGACAGGGTCTCGCTTTTATAGCTCAGGCTGGCCCTGAGCTCAGCCTTAAACTCACAGCAATCCTCCTGCCTCTGCCCCCTGAGTGCTGGGATTACAGGCGTAATCCCAGCCACCAATCCTGGCACTATGGTATGTGGTACTGATTGCTGGTGGGCATGAGTCACCACACCTGGCATTGTTGTATGTGGTTACTGGGGATCAAACTAGGGACCTTGCACTTACAAGACACGTGCTGGAACCACTGAGCTAAATCTCTGGCCCCATATCTTTTTTTTTTTTTAAAGTATTTATTTTTTATTTTTTATTTTTTTGAGACAAGGTCTAACTTTCTAGTTCAGGCTGGCCTGGTATGTAGCCCAGGCTAACTTCGAATTTGTGGCAGTCCTCCTACCTCTGCCTCCCAAGTGTACTGGGCTTACAGGGGTGAGCCACCATGCTTGGGAGAATGACACATCTTATTAGTTATCTTTCCATGTGATCAGCCTTGTGGTAAGTCTCAAGTAAAAGATTTATCAACATTGAGATAACTGACAGTTTCTTCTACTCCAAAACTCAGCAGAGGCAGCTATGACAGATTATATTATTTAGACTATACCTTGGACTATACATGACAGATTATATTATTTAGACTATACCAGACTAGAGCTGGATCTCATGAAAAGACAAAGATAAAGTAGAATTCATAGGGGGAGGCTGAACTAGATGGAGAGGACTTTGTATCAATGTCACAATCTGAGTATTGATATTGACTGGGATAGAGTCCCTCATGGAGCCTGATGATAGATTTCCACACTCAGTCTTTCAATTTTCAACTTGTCTTGTTCCCTTCCACCTTGTGCGTGCCATCCAACCACTCTACCACTGAGCTAAAACCCTGGTCTGTGTTTTTCTTCTTGCCAGTGATTGTCAGCAGCCATTCTACGTAATTTTTGGGAAAAATCATTTCATAATTAAATTATAACTAGGCCTGGTCTTCCTGCTTACAGGCCAGCTATGACATACAGAAGTATAACTTCATTTTTGCCTTTGTTCACAGGTGAGACTTCAGTGGCCCCATGATGTTGTGACACTTATGGGCAAAACTACATCAGTTGAAGACATCCTGGTTCTTTGAGAGCCCAGTAGAAAGGTTGCACTTGAGGAGGCACAAATTCCTTATCAGCTTAACTCATCCCAAATACTGCTGTAAGAATGTCTTTGCTCATTTTACCATCCTAATCAACGTAAGATCCTCATCAGCAGAGGATCCTTGAGATCCTAGGGTTACTGCCACCCTCCTAGAATCTTATACTTCCTCTGATTACAAGATCCTTGTCAATTTAATATTATAACTGCCCTCTGAGTCATGTATTCCTTTTTATGAGCCCAATAAATAGTGACAAGCTAGGGGTGCCTTTGTCTTTGCTGCCCAGAGCAGCATTGATCAGGCCCAGATCTCATCTTCTTTAAGTCTTGCTTCACATCTTTGTTCTTTAATTTACCTTGTGCTGTCACAGCTCATAGGAGACCAGGACCCACTGCAGGAGGTCTGGTAATCCCCCCTTCCCCTGTATCCAATAAATGGTTCTGATATTAGATGGCTCATCTTTCTTTAGGGAGCTGAATCTTGGATCCATAATAGTTTCTGACAAGTCAGTTGGGACCCAAATCCCATCTATCCAGGTCTTGTTTTGGTTCTGGATGAAGCTGTTGCTGTTTCTCTTGCATGTCCAATGCAAAGACTCCAACATTACCTGAGCCACTCAAGATCCAGAATCTCAGCAACATTCATAATTGGCCCAGAATTAGTGCCCTGTGAAGATGTTGCAAACAGTTAAGATACAGTTATAAAGAGAAGCTAGCTCCAGGAGTGGGAGAGTAGATTGCAGAGAAGTAGGACTGCAGGGAATTAAACAGGGACTGCAGGGAAGCAGGACTAAATCTGTGGGAGAGCCGCTGTCCTGTCTCTAATGAGAGGACAGCATGGAGTGATGCCAAGAGAGAAATGGCAGTAGGAATGACCCTAGCTGTAGGACCTTAAGAGAATACAGCAATGGATTCTCATACTTTTGAGAATTTTGCATTCACTCTTCCAATTTATGGATATAGAGGCTCCTGACTGCTCACAGTACAGTGCCTCTTCAGAAATTGTCACTGGCTGAAGGAAGCTGCCTTTTATAAGGATATGACTGTTCCTCACACCAGATTTCAATGTCCTGCTTTCCATGGTATTGTATAAGACCTTTGTTGCAGCCAACTTAACCACATAGTAGTTTAACATCACCTCCCAATCCAAATTTTGCTTCATTCATTCTCTCACAGTCTGGTCCTAAGAGTTCATGAATTCCCTGCACATGAGTCTCCATCTCAAAGGCTATCTCCTGGGAACTCGACTTGAGACAGCCAGAGGGAGCTGGCCATTGACTGCTTGCCCAAGATTCTGTTGGAAGGCTCTCTGTCTTCTGGTAGGAATTGGTGCCCTGGAGAGAATGGATGCTACCTGGGGATCCTTGCAGACCTGGGAGGTGAAGGATTGGAGGTAGTCTCGGCCCACTGTGTGTACAGAAAAATTCATGAGGAAACACTGCAGGGATTGTGGCGGCCTGGAGTGGGCTTCCTTGGTTTGTTACCATCTGATTAACAATAAATCATTACCACAGGGATGAGCAAGAATGCCTGTACCCATCCAGTCAGTCTTTTCTGCCCTCTTCTTACTTTTTGCTTGTGTTGAACCCTCTTTCTCTCACTGGTGGAGTCTCTGAGGACCACACTTCAGACGCTCAGTAGATCATCCCTGGAAGACCAATATCAGCCTGCCTTTCCTGCCTCCAGGCGGCTCTGGTGACCTCTCCCAGTCCACCTGGGAACAGGGCAGAGCGACGGTCTGTGCGCGTTAGGGCTCCTGTCTCACTTCCACTGTTAGTGTCTTGTGGCTGTTTCAAGCCATACACCTACCTTGTGTAGGAGGATTCCTAAAGGTAGGATTACTTACAGTTAAGTCTACGTAATCTGTATTTATCCATAAATTTATTTCATGCATATTTTGTTCTGAGAGACTAATAATTAAAATGCAGGGTTTTAATTGGCCTAACGTAATCCTTTGGAATAGAAAGGAACAGACATACTCTAGGACCTCAGGCAATTCTAACTGTTCTTTCTAGCTTTACATAGTCATTGCTACTTGGTTAGAATGAGATATGGTTTTTAATACAGAAGCTTTCTCTCTGCACACATGGCTGCTGGTTGTAATCCTTGCTTTACCACACCTAGACACATGTGCATCATGTACTCAAATGCCTTCACACTTGCCTTTTTTGTTAAAAGCACTGAATAACCTTTACACAAAAATTTTAGAGAAGAAAAGTTTTCTGATAAGAGGATGTGTGTCATTTCTAGTTGATGTTCAGAGAAATTTTTCTGTCACTTTGCATTAGGGTGACATTGTTAAATAAGAGCTGAAGTATACTGAGTGGATGTTATATGTTAAGACCTGTCATAAAATAGTTTAATCTTGCAACTTTTTTTTTTGTGGTCCCAAGGATTGAACTCGGGATCTTGTGTTTGCAAAGTAGGTGCCAGATCACTGAGCTAAATCTCTGGCTCCTAAAAGAGTTCGATCATTACAACTCAGTGAGTCACTTTTATTGTTTTCTTCATCTTTTAGGTGAAAATCAAAGCATAGTGGGCTAAATAATTTACTTAGGAGCATATAAGCAGGAAGCTGGGAATCAGGATCAAACTCAGCTGGTCTCTGCAGAGTAAAAAGACCAGTGAGATATAGGAGAACAGGTTTTCTGTTAGTAGAGTCTCCTCACTCTCAGACCTGTGCTGTCAAACTGGGGTTTTGAAGTCTTCTTGGTCCCCTCAATCTTTTGTGAATTAGAAATAGATATCCACTCTGTAGACCTATCTTGGCAAAAACTAACACTTCATTTTGATTAAGAGAAAAGCTCTGGGTAGACACAGTCCATGCTGGAACACTCAGCTTGGGGACCAGAGTGTGGGTTGCATGGCTTTTAGTCCCCTTTCATGTTCCTGGCCTGGAACTCTTGTGTACAACATGAACTGTATGGTTGACATGATGGCTTCATTGGTTTTGTGTGAGTTTATTACTATTTTGAGCCCTAGTGTCTGGAGAGAAGAACTGTTCCCAAGCTGCTATTGAATCTCCTTGTTCCCAGCCTCTGAAACTGATGTCCACACTGCTCAGTGCAGCAGTAGCAACACCTTTGTAGAAGGTAACAGTAAAGGTACCACATCATCTCTAAATCTGCTCTCCAGTGGTCCCTTGGAATCTCATGGCTTTAGATTAACTTCACCCTATGAGAGATGGCATGTGTGTGCTCTCATCAACAAGGAGAACTGTGTTCATATCACCAGCAAACTTGACTATCTTTGGTTTATTCATCATGTAAAAATGTCATATTACACCAGAAAGAAAGACTGGGAAATTATTTATATAGATTTGTATCCCTATGAGGAAAGTAGGCTTTAAAATGTGTAAATTAGAGCTGAACTCGGTGGTGCATGCCTGTATTCCCAGCACTTGGGAGGCTGAAACAGGAGAGCTGCTGTGAGTTTGAGGCCAGCCTGGGGTACATGGTGAGTTTAAGGCCAGCTTCAATTGAGACAAGTGAGATCTTGTCTCCATAAACAAATAAAACAAACAAATGCTTGCAAATTACTGTGGTGATATTGAACACACTGGATTACACATGGTGGTAATGCTTATGCCATGTGTCTTATACTGGTCCAAATCCCCCTACTGCAGCAGAGCTATCAGGCAGATGAGCACTACAGAGTGTCCATGGGATCTGGTGTTTTAATCAGTGAGAAACACACTCCGTAGTGGCCATGTTGACGAGATGATGCACAGAGTCAGGTTTTGTAGGGCTCAGAAGTTGATCAGAGGTGGGGAGGTGGGGAATGTGGTCTTGCCCTGTTGAGATGTTTACTTGAGCAGAGGAGACACAGGGCAAGGGCCAATGGTACCATGGGATTGTGACAGGCACTTCAAGGGCACAAAATCTTGTGCATAAGAGGAGGGATTGAGGATAGGAGCAGGAGGAAGGATAATTGATGGAGCAAGGAACTACAGGAGACAGGCAAGGTGGTCATCCAGTGGGACTGTACTAAAAGAAAGTAAAGTTGGAGGGAGGCAGTAAGAGTGAGAGCATAGGATGGATACAGAGGGGGAGATTATGCTTAACAATTTCAGTGTTGCTGATACAGGAAGTAGGAAGCCAGGCCATCTTCTGTGGAAGGAAGTAGAGAATGAGAACGGGCTTGAGTAGAGCTCTGAGAATTTGGGACATGCATGAGAGATTGTTAAGAAAAGGAGAGACTGAGCAGAAGCTGAGGGCTGAGGATGGAAGTTAAAACTACATGCCTCAAGGAAGATGCTGGTTTATCTCCCTCCCAGCAGGGATCAGTCTCTGTGGTAAGAGAAGGAAAGAAGGGATAGTCTTAACCTAGAGATGGGGCTTTGCTGGGCTGGTGGCTGGAAATAGGGGCATAAGGGAAATGATGATGCCATCAAAGAAGTTGCTTAGATGTTTACTAGTCTGTGCCTCAACCAGGGAAGGAACAGGATCAATTTTGTTCATTGTCCCCCATAACTTTGTCAATGACTAGTGTCTTGAGGTTCTTGAGAAGTATTTATTGAATGAGTGAATGGATGATGCATAAGTTAGGAAGAGCAAGAAAAGAAGAGGAAAAAGAACAGATCAAGACAATGAGAATGTTGATAAATGAAGAGCAGTGTAGGTGAGAGAACTGGAAGGGTGGGAGGCTATGGGCAGAGAGTAAGATTTCAGCTTCCAGGAGGTAGCAACTCTTGGAGATGATGCAGGGTGTGGCACTAGAGTGTGTGGCTGAGGTGGAGTGGAGGGGAATAGAACTGCTCTTGCTTAAACTTTAGCCCATGTAATGTCTTATATGCCCTGAAAAGAGTGGCTTTTCCATGCTTGAAATGAGTTTCATACAGAAGTGGGCATCTTTGGCAGAGAAGGAACCAACCACATGAGTGACCAATGACTCAGTCTGTCAGGTCCTTATTCTGAGGTCATGTATGCAGAGTTCTGTCTTGGGTTTGGGATACACATGTGTTTAAAAAGCAGAGAAATCTCTTCTTGTCTTCTCTCTCTGCCTGTTCTCCAACCCCCACTCCAGTGTGGTCAGCTTCAGAGCACGGTCAGTGGGCATGGTGAGGACTTAACTCCAAGAATGAAACTGAGAAGCTCAATAGGACAGGCAACTGAAAGTCAACAAATCTCCTCAAAGCCTGGGATTATGACTGATGACGGTGCTGTGAGATGCCAGTGGGTACTTGGAACTAACAGATGGGGGAGCCTCTCAGGGTCCTGAACCACTGACAAAGGGATTTATGAAATGGTATTACACAGGGGAAGAGCTTTCCATTACCTGGTTCCACTTGTCACCCTCCAAGTGAAATGATTCTTCAGTCCAGTGGGCTTAGTTCACAAGACTCCATGAACTATGTAGATGTGAGTTTCTAGGACCTCAGACCATGGAGTATCCCTCTTCAAGAGGTTGGGAAGGAGGTAACTACTGGCTCTAGGAATGGGCTTAAATGACTATTAAACTTTACCAGTATGGTTTATTTAAGTGAGTATGAATCCTATGGGTAAAATAAGTCAGCACAATCAACCACACAGCACATCAGTTAGCATTTCATGGAAGAGAGAGTCAGAGACTTTTAATTACTTGCCATATGCTAAGATGGGCCTAGAAACTCAGCCCATCCTGTTCCTCATCTCAACAAGGGCTTCAAATGGCTCTGTGGTAGCCATCTATCTGCACTGCCCAGCCTGGGTCACTTCAGAGACCTTTTCACCTCACCCCTTTGGGTCCTTGGGAAAGTGTGGTAGGAGAATATGGTCAAAATCTGCCTCTATACTTTCTTTCCTTATGATTTATGGCAACCACTCCTCCCTCAAGAAACTGTCTACTAATCTCCACAGCTCTTCTGCTCTTTCCTTCCTGAAATCTCAAGGTTATGGAAAACCAATCAGTGTTGCAGATTTACTTAGTAATTACTACCTGCCCTGAAATTGTTCTAATATCTTCACATACAACTTATTTAATCTTCACAATGATCTGATATGATAGGTACAAATATACTCACTTTACAGATGAAGAAAAGGAGGCACAGAGAGATAAAGGTCATATTGTGCTACCAGTAGAGGAACAGAGTCCATACTTGTAACTCGTATGCTATACTAATAACATGAGTGTGGCTTTGTTTCTTCATCATCAAGTGGAGAAGGGTTTTTAATGGCCAAGGCTCACTAGTTAGAAGCCTTTTGGTCTTTGTAGTGGCATCTATCCAGGAGCCACTTCTCTGTCCTTGGTGCTGAAACACAGTCCGGATGCCTGGAAGGACATTATTCTTTTTTTTTAAAATCTTTATTGGTACATTAAATATACACATCATGATTGCACTCCATAATGGGTATTTGTACCAGTATAAGACACAACTTAATTCTCATTTTTTCCCATAGCCCCATCCACCCTACCACCCCCCATATATATAAAATTTGTTTCCTTACTTTTTTTTTTACAATCTCAACATTGTCCCCTTTCACCTTATTTTGAGCATTTTCTATTTCACAATATATAACATACAATGCTAGGACTCATTTACATCTTCATTTTCTCATACCAGAGAAAAGATGCGATATGTATCTATCTGTGACCTATTTATTTCACTTATGAGGATATCCTCAAGTTTGAATCATTTCTACTTAAATGGACATACCTTAAGGACATTATTCTTTTTCAGGAGTTGATCACTACCCTAGCTCCCTCCAGCTACTTTTTCCCAGTGCCTACTTCTCTCTGTTTTTGTCTCTGTCTGCCTGCCTCTCTTTCTGTTTGTTTTCCTGGATTATTAAAGCCACATGTATCAGTGTACTTTCCTTTTGACCTGTGCTACTGGGAAGCACATAATTTATTATTAGAATATTTGCTTCTTCGTTTGATTTGGGTTGTTATTTTAAATTTAATTCCCTTACTTTAAGGGTAAGAGTAATATTTAAAAAAAAACAAAATTAAAAAGCTACTTTTCTCTTGTTTGAAGCCAGGTTCATTTTGAGCAATATTAGAAACTAGGCATAGACAGAGGGAGTGATTTAGAATATTAGCATCATTATTTATTAATTTGATAATAAAAACAATACTTTTCCCACAGGAATTTTTCCAGAAAATGAAATAATATATGTAAAAACACTTTATACAAAGAAAAATGTGTATATCCTGCTCACTAACTTGTTATTCTTTTTTTTATGGTTTTCTGAAACAGGGTCTTGCTTTGTGATTCAGGCTGGCCCTGAGCTCAGCCTCCAACTCACATCACAGCAATCCTCCTGCCTCTACCCCCCGAGTGCTGGGATGACAGGCATGAGCCACCACACCTGGCACTGTGGAATGTGGTACTGGTTGCTGCTGGGGTGAGTCTCTACACCCAGTATTGTATGTGGTTACCGGGGATTGAACCCAGGTCCTTGTGCTTGTAAGACAGGCACCGGAACCACTGAACTATATCCCCGGCCCACTAACTTGTTATTCTTACTAGGTTCTGGTAAGTTATACCTTCAACCTGTATATGAAGATGTTCTTTCTTGAATGTCCTGAGATGAAACACTGCTATTAAAATAAAAAGCTGCTTATTTATTATGGGGAAGGAAGTTGTCATAATCAATTTAAGCAGCAGTGACTCCTTAAGTTTTGATCGCAAATGCATTATAAGCTTTTTCAAGAAAAGGACTCTGTTAGGTAGTGTTTGTGCATTATACAACACCAGACATAAAATGTACATGCACTGAGCAACTGTTGACAGATGGACTAATGAAACAATATCACACATGTCAGAGCTTGGCACGGCTCCTAGAACATGATAGGTACTTAATAAATGGGAGATAGGACCATCATTCTTTCCAGCATTACTACTGTTAAATTTTCTGCTGCATCAGGATCTCAGGCAGAGAGATAATCCCAGAAGCCATCAAGTGGAGTTTTCATTTGGACACTGACAGGTCTGCGCAGCACCATCCGCAGTGGCAGCTCACGCTCCTGTGTGGGAACTCTGCTCTTTCAGAGAGATTGGCAAGCCAAATACTGCATTGTAATTGCACTGATTTGTACAAGGTTTTCCCTCTGTGGTCACAGGGAGAAACCTTCAGTCCCCGCATGACTGAGCATCGGCAAGTATCTGAGGATGGTTTTCCCTTCTTCAGATTCTTTCTCTAGGTGGAACACTTCTATTTCCTCTCTGTATTGGCATGGCCCTGCCATCCTGGTCACTCCCCCTTAGCATCTCCTGGGTGTCAGAGACCTAGCCCTTCAGGTGAATTGTGACCAACACGGGGAAGGAGCTGGCCCAGGGCTTCTCACTGCATGTCCTGCAGCCCTGCCTTCCCGTGGTTTGGGCAGCCACGTCCGGCTGCTCACTCAGCCTGGGGTCCACGTCTCAGTGCCAAGCTGCACGGCTGCTTTGTCCACATACATGTGTGGGGTTTTACATTCATCTCCATTAAATCTTTCTTCCTTTTGGCTCTTATTCCAGACTGTCAGATTACTTTGTGTTCTGATCCTGCTCCCAGATAACTTCTTACTGCTAAGTTCTGATTAGTTGCACAGTCTATGTGCAAAAATGTTCTCATGTGAGTGTTGTGGGAAAAAATTAAAGCAAAAGCTGTTTATCTAATGGCAGAGCAAGATATCATAATTTGATTCTTGGGAAGTGACTCTTTTAAAAATGCCTTCACATGGAAAATGTAAAAAAACCCTATAAAAATAGAATACTGTAATGAACATCTCTGTTCTAATCATCCAACTCAACTATCAAGTAATTATCTTGTCTTATCTCTATTCTTTCCACCCCTCCAAATTATGTTGAAGCTTTGCAGCCGATCACCTGATATCTCCCAGGCCCAGGCTGGGGATGAGTTGCCTTCTGTCCCTATAGGTTAACTTAGAAATTCATATGAATGGAATCATGCAATGCGTATTCTGTTATGTGTGGCTTCCTTCCTTCATCATCATCATCTTTCTGAGGCCTGTTAGATGCACATATCACTAGTATTTTTCTCAGGCCTGTGGTTTGCCTTTTTCATGTCTTTGATGTTATATTTGAAAGCTTCCTGTTTCTCTCTGCTGATGTCTCCCAATCATCAAGCACTCGCACCTCCATCCTGAGGCTGAAGACTCAGCCCATCCTCTGAGACCAGATGAAGCTGTTTGTGTCTTACAGACAGCATAAGAGTGACCTCTTGTTAACCTCCATGCCTTTTATAACATTTGGAACTTTCATTACTGGAATTAGCAAGCTGGAATTAAAGCAAACTGGACCATTAAAAGATATATCTACCTGGGCCACACTTCCTAAGATTTTGATTCAGGAAGCCACAAGTAGGTTAGAGAATTTGGACATTCAGAAGCTTTCCAATACTTCTGAGGTGCAGTTAGTGCTGAGGGCCACAGCAAAGTCCCCAAACTCCACAGCACAGCACAGAGAGACCACCACAAGTATTTTTAATCTGTAACTGTGGCTCCTTCTCTATCATTTCTCTTCTTCCTCCATCTCCTTTTCTGACAACATGTAGAATTCCTTAACAACCCTCCCCTTACTACACTTGAAAAATCTCCACCTCTACCAGGGGTCCCTTTCTCATTTTGCCCACCAACTAGCCCACTCTTATTCATCCTTCGATACCTCACTTAAGAGTATTTCCCCCATGATACCACCCATATCCTTTCTTCAGACCCACAGTACTTTATTTGGTTTGTTGTCAATAATCCTGAGTGAATGTACAGTAAGGAGTTGTTTATAGACCTAATAAATAGCCCCTTCAATAACATTGTGGGCTCTTCCATACCATGGACTGTGTCTGTCTGTCACTATATATATTCTGAAGCCTGGCTCCTGACTTAAGCAGTGTTTGGGAAATGTTATTGAGTAAAAAAATAAATTTTTGGGGAGAAGATGGAAAGAATACTGGCCAATGCTATACTTCTTGGTCAATGTTATGGTTTAGATCTAAAAATCTATTCACAACCCCAAAACTCAAGTGTTCAGAGCTTATGGACTCCGAGGAGCTGAATGGGTCATAAAGGCCCAAACTTTACATTGCTGAGGTCAAATGTGCTTTTAGGAGCGAGGTCCTGTGGGAGGAAGGGGTCGCTGAGTGTGTGCTTTGAAAGGAGTAGCTCTTCTCGGTCTCGCCACTTGCTCTCTGCTTTTGGCTGCCATGAGATGAGTAGCTTCAATCTGCTGTGAAAAGTACAGAAGAATGAAGAGCTAAAGGAAGCCAAGCTGGACACTGTGCCCGGATTCTATGAACATGCTGGAGAACCCTCCTGCCTGGCCTTTGATCTCTATTATACTCTTCATGCCTTTTGGCAGAAAGCAGAGCCCAGGGCAGGTTGGCACCACTTGGGCAACAGTCTACAAACCCCATTCATGCTTAGTGCTTTTGTCATTTTCACTTGGGTTGAATGAAAATATTTTTGTGTGTGAGTCACACAGGGGTGTATATCTGTGCGTGCCAACTTTGTCTATTTGTCTCTTGGGTTAGAAAAGTGAAAGGGTTTTAAAAGCTGAAGAGACTCCACAGGTGCCATATATGGTTACATGTTGGCATCTAAACTTATGAGGCTCTGACTGACTTATGGGGAGAGACCGATAACTTCCCAAACTGCATTAGAAGGCTTGGGTTCTGGAGTGGCAGGTGCTAGGTATGGGGCCCGCATTCTCAGGACTTCCCCAGGGAGTGGAAGGAAGTAAGGTGTCCTTACTTCAATGAGTGACCCAGGACCTTCAGAATAGGGGCATTCAAGAGCCTAGACAGAAGGGTTGTAATTATGGAGGGGTTATTTGGGATGCTTTGGAGTAGGAGAGGAAGGCTTTAAGTCAGTGGAAGAGGGAGGGCTTTAAGTCAGAGGCAGCCAGACAGAGAAAGTTAGTGTCCATCCAGCATTGAGTGTCCAGGAAGTGGTGGCTGGTGAGTGGGGAGGGGGAGAAGGGGAGACCTGTCAGCGGGCCTCATTAAAGGCTGAGGAGGCAGCAGCATCGGCTGTTGTGAGCTGTTCACTTTTGCTGTAGTCTGTGGCTCCAGGCTGTTTTCTCCTCGTGGCCCATCAGCTTACACAGTCAGGTCCTTGGTCCCGTCAGGAAGAAGTGAGGCTGTGGGCCGGAGATTTGGCTCAGTGGTTCCAGCCCCTGTCTGGGCGTGGCAATCAGTACCACATGCCTGGTGTGCTGGCTCATGTCTGTCATCCCAGCACTCGGGAGGCAGAGGCAGGAGGATTGCTGTGATGTGAGTTGGAGGCTGAGCTCAGGGCCAGCCTGAACTATAAAGTGAGACCCTGTCTCAAAAAACAAAACAAAAAAAAAGAAGTGAGGCCATGCACAAACTGCCTTTTGAAGGGAAACTGAATGAAGCACTGTCCCGAGGACCCTGCTGGACAAGTATGGCGCAGTGTCTGACGTGCTCACATCCAGGTCATTGGCTCAGTCAGGCTTGTTGGGGAGGCTGAGCCCTGTGCTGGCACAAACCCAGAACAGCTGTGGTGTCACATCAGGACCCTCTTCCAGAGCTCTGGTCCTGTATGTCTTGATTTCTTCAGCATGGGCAGAGCCAAGTTGGAGGCCTGGCTCTACTACTTGCTATCTGCAGGCTCTTAGATTTGGGACCCTTCTTGCGAGTAAGTCTGCCTGAGAGCCGTTTCTCTGTCACCCTCTGTTCCCCCCTTTTCCTGTATAAAAGTCTTCCTGGAAATGCCTCTGCTGTGGGACACTGGAGTCTCCTAACACCTGATGACTATTGAATGGGTGACTCAGTCTGTACATCAGGGAATCTCAGTTCTTCTGTAACTAACTTGTCCTGTGACCTTGGTTATCTCTTGGCTTCAGTTTCTTCATTTGCAAACAAGGGTCTCTGCCTGCCTGCTGTTCACATGGGGTGAGCACCAAGCACATGTACCCCGCCCTCAGTGAAGCCCACTTGAATCTGAACTGTACTCTGAGCTCCCCACCAACGCTAATCTTCAGAGGGACACTGCAAGTGAAGAGCACTATGGGGAGGGCATCCTTTAAGACACTAGCGACACGCTTCATGATCTTAAGGTTGCCCTGCAGCAGGCCAAGATATTTTGGGAGCACCAGGCAAGTCCTCCCCACCCCTTGCACAATCTTCACTGGTTTTCCTGAGAACGTAGGTGGACAGGTGGAGGTGGCTCCAGGAATTTGGGTCAGACACACAGAAGCTCCTTGACCCCAAGTCCTCTTTTCAGAGAATGTTGATAATGCAGTTGCGGCAGTCCTCTGTGAGGAGGCATCTGGCAGAAAGAGTGGGGGCGTGTGGAGGCCCAGGCAGTGACAGCGGAGGAGTGGAGACCTCAGCCATGGTGAGTGCGGGTCCCAGGATCTGGTTAGGGCTCTGTGGTGTGGGTCTGCAGTCCCCAAGGCAACTGCACTGTCCAAGGACCTTGCTGATGACAGCTGTGACAGTGGCGAAGGTGGACTTGCATCTTTCCAAACTCCTCCCAGGGCCAAACCACAGTTCCTGAATGAGATGCTAAAGGTGTCTCCAGATCCCTTCCCCATTGGCTTACTCCAGCTCTGTGGGCTGTTTCACTGCCGTGTAGGAGCACTCTCCTCTCCTCTGACCTGGGCCCCCAGCCTCATCTTCCCAGATGGCTGGGAGAGCAGCTCAGAAGCTGTGAGGAAGACTGACCCAGATGTAAAACCACTCATCCCAGGGCCAGGTCAGAAGGTAGCACCCAGCAGGGGACCATGGCCCATAGGTGGCTTCACTCCCATCAGCCCTCCCCAAGTCTCGGAGCCAGGGGTTCGAGTAGTCATCAGATTCTTCTGGTGCTTTTATTACTCTTGACCAGTACTTGTCTCTTCTTGGCCAGGATTTTTTTTTTTTCTGTGTCTTCAATAAAATGAATGTGTTCCAGATATTTTGGTAGAGTTTTCATTCTGGATTCCACTGTCATTATGTTTATCTTCAAGGCTAACAGGTCACCCAGAGTCCCTTTCACTGGGAGAATGTGGCCTGAGCCAGCAGAGAAAGCCTGGGAAGGAAGAAGCAGTGAGTTCTCAGGCTGAGGGGGGAGGTATTTTTCACCTACTTCATACTTCCACTGTGAATGAACTGATGATATTTTTTCCTTTTTTTTTTTCTTCACTTTTTGAGATGAGGTTTCACTTTGTAGTTCAGACTGGTCCTGAACTCAGCCTCGAATTCAGCAATCCTCCTGCCTCTGCCTAGTGAGTGCTGGGTTTACAGGTGTGAGCCACCACTCCCAGCATTGTGGTGTGTGCTCCTGGTTGCTGGTGAGTGTGAGTCACCATGTCCAACATTGTTGTATGTGGCTACTGGGCATCAAACCCAGGACCTTGCATCTGCTAGGCAGGTGTTGGAACCACTGAGCTAAACCCCCTGCCCACTGATGACATTTTGAACTCAAAAATTTTACTACATTTGAAAAAAGTTGTACGTTAGATTTTCTTATTTTTCAAGTAATAGTACTGTAATTGAATGAGTTACTGGTAGAGAGAGAGAGAGACAGACAGACAGAGAGACAGAGAGAGAGACAGAGAGAGAGACAGAGAGAGAGAGAAGCACAGGAAGTATAAAATGCATGAGGCTGCTGGTATCACTGACATGGCACATTGTTTCAGTCCATTGGTCAAATAATATCATCATACACTATGGCAGATACATAAGCCACTTTGCTGCTAGGTGCTCTGCATTGTATACAGTTATGCTGTATTTTGTGGGGGCAGTAAATAGATTTGTTTCTATCAGTGTCACCTCTAACACGGGGGGGATGCACTGAGCTGTAGCATTGCGATGAGGCATTGTCACCAGGTGATGGAGTTTTCTTGCTCTATTGTGACCTTAGGGACCACCACAGTATATGTGGGCTGCTTTGGCTGAAACGTCCTTTTGTGGCATGTATCTGTTCTTGTAGAGAACCCGGGACTGGTGCAGGGCTTGGGAGGCCCCACCCAACTTGGGGTGGGAGAAGCAGTGAGTGAAAGTGAAAACCTCGGTCCTTCCTTATGAAGTCTTATCTTCACTGACATGAAGGACTGAGGAAGATGTGAGATAAACAGAGAAAAAGGGACACACCTTATGGTGATCACGGAAACTCCTGGCTGAGTAAACAAACAGCTGAGAGATAGGCAGATGCTCATCGGGCTAAAAAAACACAACAATAACTGTGACCTCAGCAGGGTCGATTCCAGCTCTGGAGTGAAAAGCTGCCCTGAAACAGTCTAATACAGAGGGAATGGATGTGGGGATGGCGTCACTGCCGTCCGACCTCGGAGGGGATCCCATCACCTTTCAACGACAAACCCGGAGAGCGAGGGTTTCCTGTCCTCCACACCCCTGCCGGCGTTTATCTCTTTTATTTTGACAGCACCATCCTGACTGGATGAGGTGCTATCTTACTGGCTCTCATTTGCATCTCTCCTGCGGTTCTCTGGTGCTGGGCCTCAAGCACAATGTTGGTGGCAATGTAAAAAGGAGGACAGGACACTCATGGAAAACAGTGAGGGGTTCCCTAAAAAGTGAAACCCAGATAGTATATGATCCTGCAATCTTTTTTCTGGATACATATTCAAAGGAAATTAAAAGAGGATCTGGAGTTCACTGAAGTCTTATGCACAGTGGCTAAGATACGGATCCAACTTACTTATCCATTGCAAATAAGTGGGGAAAGATGATGGGGTGCGTATAATATACGATGGAAAATTAATCATCTATATAAAGAAGGAAACATTGTTTTTGTGACATGGATGGATCCAGAGGGCATTATACTAAGTGAAATAAACCAGACCTAGAGTCTCAAAACTGTATGATCTCATTTATATGTGGAATTGAAAAAAGTTCAAAATATAAATATGAAGAGAAAGATGATTACTAGAACAAGAGGGTGGGAGAAATGGGGAGATGTCGGTCAAAGGGCACAAACTTTCAAGCAGGTAAATAAACAATTTTTTAAAATAATATTTTTTTCTGGGTCCTTTTTGGGTGAAAGGGAGGATACTCGCTCTTCAGTTCTATCTCTATCACCAACCTTTTCTGTGACTTCAGCACATCTCTCTTTTTGTACCTATTTCCTCCATGTAAAATGAAGGTACTGGGCTAATGATCTTTATATGACTGGTTCTGAGGTTCACACAGGGAAAAGAGTACCCGAGGGCACAGGAAGCCATCTAGGAGCTTCCTTCTAGTCTATGAGCCTGGTATTCCCATCTGTGTTATATTATTAGTGCCTCTATTCTGCTGGCCACAGAGTCTGAAGCTCGCTCTGCAAGGCAAGAGAAGGCCCTCATGTCTATCCCAGGACCGCAACTCTCCCTCCCTCTTGGGTGGGGCCAGAGAGGGAGATTCTTCCTCCCTCTCCTTCTCTGTCCCCACCTCGTCACACCCCTGAGATAGCCACCTCCAGACCTGGGAGCTGCAGGGTGAGAAACAGCTCTGTGGGGGCTGCCATGACTGGTCACACCGGCAGCTCCTCACTAGCCTACAATCCAGGCAACTGCTTGAGGCCTCCCCCTTCCAACAACTCTGGATTTCAGTATCTTTGAGTCATGTAGGGGGAGATGGGGCCTGTAGCTGACTGCCCACTTCCTTTTAAAGAGAGCAGTCCCTGGTGCAGGTAGGGAGAGAGGGGAGGGGAGGAAGGAAGGAGCACATCCCTCTCTGTGGACTCCATCTTCTTGTAACACAAATGGGTTCTGGAGGGAGAAGCCCTGGGTTTGAAGTTGCATCTCACTACTTTCCTTTGTGTGTTCTCGGCAAGTTACTTTCTCCAGATCTCAGTTTCTCCATCTACAAAATGAGAGAGACAATAAAAATATCTTCCTTATGAGGCTGGTATTTCGATTTAATGGAACTACCCAAGCTCATTGAAAGCACTCAATGAAAGGTTAACCAGTCCAAGAGACCACTTCATTTGTTCTTCGGTTTGCTCTAGGCAAGTTGTCCCCAAACTTGTCTGCCTATTAAAACCACCTAAGCACCTTCAAAAATTCTCAGGTCCAGACCACACTGGATCCTAGGTAAGACCCAGCAGACAGGGGACTGAGGCACCTGTGGTTTTGAAACCACTGCTCGATCCTGGCTGATCAGTGGAGAGGTTCCCTTTGGGATAGTTATTTGTTCTACTCATCTTCTACTGGTGATCAGAAGTTAAATATCTTCCTTGGGATAAATAAAATCACTCATGCTTAGTGTTTTTTTTTTTTTTTTTTTAGTGTTTTGAGACAGGGTCTTGCTTTGTAGTTCAGACTGGCCCTAAACTCACTTTGTAGCCCAGGCTAGTCTTGAACTCTCAGTGATACTCCTGCCTCTGCCTCCCAAGTGCTGGGATTACAGGTGTGAGCTACCATATCTGGCATTGTGGTATGTGGTGCAGGGGATTGAACTCAGGATCTTGTGCTTGCTAGGCAGGCTCTGGAACCACTGAGCTAAATCTCTGGCCCCTCTCATGCTTACTTTAAAAAAGTAATTTTTTTCTTCTTCCAAGGGAAATACCTATCATCCTCATCAAAGGCTTGGATGATAGTGTTTTCAGGCATCCCTCCTCTCCACCTTTCCTTTTCTTGGAGTGACAACAACCCACTCAGAGCCATCGAGAAGACAGGAGATGGGTGGGGATGTTGGCATTGGATACTTCTAGGCATCTGCACAGACAGCTCCCCTGATCCTTCCCTGGTCCCAATTCTCTGCATCCTCCATCTGTAACTGAGGATGGCAATTAAGAATACCTTCCTTAGGATGCTGGTGTTTAGATGTAATGAGACCATCCTCTGGAAGTACTCAATAACAGTGCAGAGTACCCAGCCTACTTGCACACTGCACATTCTTCAAGGCCAGCCTAGGCAGGCTCTTGCTTCTGTAGTACCTTCTTCGGTGTTTCTCTTTCCAAAAACTCATAGTACTCATAAGTCTCAGTGCTGTAACTATTGCTAGTGAGGCCAGAAGTCATTTTAATATTTATTATCAAGTGTTGCGTCAGGTGCATTAAACATCAGATAAGCAGGGCTTATAAATCTCATCCATTAGTTCAGTCAAAAACTAGTCAGTGGTGGAACTGGCATTCAACTCCAGGGCTACGACAGTGGGGGTCAAGCTCTTCTTTTCCCAACAGATCTCTGTCCTGATTTTCACTTTACAGGAGTGAGTCAGGTCTCTGTTATTGGCTCACTCTGCCCAGAAATTTGATAGGAACCCGTGAGTGAAAATGGGCTCTAGACCCATGGTGTTTGGTCTCCAAATTAAGGAGATTTGAGGCTTTGGCTAACAACAGAGAGGGAGGTGAAGGGATTAAGTATGCTTGTTTTTCATGATTGGGGGTGGAAGTGAGGAGTCTTGGGAAGCACTGAAGCATACAGGGAGGAAGGCTGTCATGGTCCAGACTCTTCAGTCTTCAGGGAAGCCTTGGTGGAGGTACAGGGGGAAAGGTTCCCGCTCAGATGGGTCCTTGGGGTGAATAGAGTGCTCATTCATTTGGAGCTCAGCTGCTGATTAGAGTTGATAGTGATGGGACACTATCAACTTGACTTGGACAGCTGGAATTGTTATCTTTGTGTTCTAGGCAGAGAAACTGAGGCCAAGGAGTTAAATGCCCAAGTTGTGGGGACACAAAGGGGCAGATCCAGGATTCAAAGCAAAGCATGAAAATGCTCAACCCAAGGATCACTTTAGCACATGCCCTTGCCTCCTGCCTGGGACCTACGCCATTTCTCTGCTCGACTCTGCCTTGATCTCTAGCCTCTTCTGCTTGTTCTCTCTGCCTCTTGTGTCTTCCTGACTCAGAATCCTCATCTTTAGGCAGCTGTCTTAGACTAGCCCATTGTATTCCTGAACTCCCTTGCCTTTTGCTTTTTCTGGCCCCACTGGTTTTCTCCTTATCACATTACCCTGGATTCATTCCCTTACTCAACATTCTCAAAGGTATTAAAGTTAGGAGTTGTAGGGATGCATCACCCAAAAGTGTCCAGGCTGGACTAGAGTGACCAACTCTTCTGACTTGCCCAGGACTGTCACAATCTCAGCACTAAGAAGCCAAGGCAAGGTTGGACAGTTGTTACCCCACCAGGATCTGTGAGCAGCTGAATGTATTATGTACATCTGGTTAGTTTTGCATTTCACAGAATTGGCTTTTTGAGAACTGAACACTACAATTCCTTTAGTAGCTGAATTTGTAGAGTAGGAGGTGCCTGAGGTTGGATGGACTGGGAGGAACAGGGCTGGGAGCTGAAACCAGGTCCTCTGCCTGCACATTCTACCCTCCTTCTCTCTTCTAGCCCACAGTATCTCCTGGAGATGACCCAGTAAGAAGTTATCAAGCGGAGGACAGAGGAGGGTGATAAGGGGGTGTGGCAATCGCAGCAGCCCTCAGAGCCACTCCCGCTCCCAGCTGCCTCTCCTCCCTGCTGCTCTGCCGCCTCTCTTCTTCCTACTACTGCCTCTTTCTCACCTCAATTGACATTTCTGCCCCAGCCTTTGCAAAAAGAAATATTTATTTGTTGCATAAATGCAAGGGAAAAGGACATTTTAAACTCTGAGAAAAACTCCAATAATCTATAATAGATCCATGTACCTTTTATGCTATTTTTTGAGGCTGTCTTATCTGCACTCTTAAGTTTTATGAATTCTCAACACACACCCCATTGTGTATCCTGATCTTTTCATTTAGCATGTATCTAAGTGTATTTTAGTTCTGTTGTATCTAGGTATCACATCTTCACTTAGCCATTTTTATTTTTATTTTTTTTTGAGACAGGGTCTCGCTTTATAGTTCAGGCTGGCCCTGAGCTCAGCCTCAAACTCACTTCACAGCAATCCTCCTGCCTCTGCCTCCCGAGTGCTGGGATTACAGGCGTGAGCCACCACGCCCGGCACTGTGGTATGTGGTACTGGTTGCTGCTGGGTGTGAGTCTCCATGCCCAGTATTGTTATGTGATTACCGGGGAATTGAACCTGGGCCCTTGTGCTTGCAAGACAGATGCTGGAAGCACTGAGCTAAATCCCCGGCCCAGCCATTTGTTCTAAGGCTGGAAGTTCAGGGTTATATTTCCTTGCAAACTTAAAAAGATCGTTATTTTATTCTGGTCAAAAGGCATCAGGTATCTGAGGCCAGAGGATAAATATGCATTTCTGTTGGCTGACACTGACCATATGAAATGAGCTCTGCCTGAGGCCTGTTGTCTGGGACAGTGGTTCCCACAACGTGGGAATATGCTATTGCTGGTCCATGGATTCTTTATTATTGATTTCTATTAAGTATAGATTTGAAGAGGAACTACTTAGGAACGTATTGTTATTTTTTAACAATAGAACAATTTTATGGTTGCTCATTCTAAAAATAAAAGAAAAATTAGAACATGTTTTGTATGTCTTTAGATCTTCTTTAAAGGATAATTTATTATTTTTTTGCAAAAATATTGTTTATAGAAGATTAGAAGTGACAGAACAGAAAGTAGACATCCCTTAGCTTTGTACCATATCTCCAAGGTGTGCCCCAAACAAACAACTAAATGGTGGAGTTTCTTAGGAAGACATCAACTAATATTTGAGGAGAAACTGTACAGGAGGTTACAGCAATTAGATCCTGAGAGATTATTGCACTCTGATCTCTCAGTGGCAAGAGATAAGTGATAAATGATCAAGTCAGGGAAGTTTGTCTGCGATGTAATTTCTGCAATACGTAGGTGTGAAGGTTTAAGCAGATGCCACTGGCTGGCAACTAAACACTAATACTCCCCTCCCAGGTTCCTGCAGGGGCCCAACCCAGATGATGTGTATATATAGGAACTGAGCTAGGTCTTTCCAAAGGAGTTATAGCTCCTTCCTTGCTGATCTCTGCCTTTTTCCAGCTGTGCTCTTGTCCTTGTCTGTGCCTCTGGTTGCTCCAGCAACCATGAGCCGCCAATTTAGTTCTCAGTCTGCATACAGCTCGAGGAGCAAGCGGGCCTATAGCAATAGGTCTTCCTCAGGCTTTGGTGGTGGGAGTCGGGTTGTGGGGTCTGTGAGTCACGCCTGGGGGAGGTATGGTTCTGGCGGATATGGAGCCCATGGAAGAGGGTTTGGCTCTAGGAGTCTCTTCAACCTGCATGGCAGTAAAAGCATCTCCATGGGCCTGGGGAGAAGTGCCAGTGGTTTCCACCAGGGTAGGGGAGCAGGAGGGGGATTTGGAGGAGGCAGAAGCTTTGGGGGTGGTGGTTTTGGGGGTGGTGGTTTTGGGG